>JAQIXC010001345.1:0-15297 GCA_034697605.1 Metabelba pulverosa
CACGGAAACGGGAGAATATCCTGAATATTTCTAATTGATAATTATCAAAAACAGAAATGCAAAGAACAAAAATTCTATCTATTAACAAGTTTGATATTTTCAAAAATCTAAAAACTAAGTTTTGTTGCTATTTAAAAAGTAAAACTTATTTTAAAATTTCCTTCATACCGAAGATGCGGGGGTGTATTTTAAAGAATCTGAATTAAAAATTTCTGAAATCGGTCCAGTAGTTCCCGAGAAAATCGAGTTAAACATCAATTTTCTTAAATTCCACCGGCTGTATATATATATATATATAATTGTATAAACATAATATTATATATTATTGTACAGTATTACTATATAAACTGTATAAACAGGAATTAAATAAATTGCATTTTAGTAAAATGGAAAATAATACGATAATAATACAAGGTAAATATGCAATGCTAATCTCATATTTTCGTTTAAATAAATAGATATTAGATTTTCTTTTACATGATTTAAAAGAAACAACACTTATCAAATAAATAATACTTAATAAATCAAATGAAATAATTTTATTAATGTTTAGCAGTAATGAAAGAAACGCAATGAAATCTAAGAGCATGTTTAAAATTATTACCAAAATATTCTGTTTAATCGGTTGTGTCTATCATTTACATACACTAAACGTAATCTACTTTTCGTACAAAACGACGACAAACGCTAAATACGAGTTCGAAACAGAGCTCTCATTGCCGGCAATCAGCGTATGTTTCAACAAAATATATCATTTAAAAGCTAACTCTAAATTCACCAGTGTAACTTCGGACAAAATGTTGATGGATATGTTTGCTAACATGACAATCGAGCAACAATTTAGCGTGCTCAAATCACCAAGCGCATTATTTGGCAGTTATGTTTTTGGAGTGGATAACCGAGATAGCGAGATTAATTTATTCAATAAATTCACCGAGTCAATAAAACGAAAACACTACTGCTTTACACTTTATGCGAATCAAAGCCGAATTGCAGCAAGGCGAAACGTATTGATCATGGTGAGATTGCTAAATCGTAGTGCGATTCGCGACAGCAATATCATGAATCAACTGCATTCGCAAAACGCGCCGATTGTGCACCGATTCGGCGACGACGCGGCGATCGTTCACTTGAATGACTCGAACTTCTCGTACATATCTGTTCGCAAAACAGTCGTTACGTATGGCGCGGACGCGCGCGACACGTACTGCAACCAACTGCAGACACGCGCCCTATGTCTCGATAAATGCTGTACAATGTTTGCACCAAACAACATAGCACTTTTAAACGTGCCTTATATGAACGGGCCAATTGGCGTTAAGCATGGTGATAAAGTTACCACGTTGTTGGTAGGTGCAAAATGCGCCGATATGTGCGCGCGTATACATGATTGTATTACCGAGTATTTTGCGCTACACGTGGTAAACAGCGTGCACCTGGATGACCGGCCGCTCAAATATAAATTTATCATTGATTACCCAAAGCACCCTGCTACATTTTACGAGACGAATCTGATAATGTCGATTGAAGAGATGCTGTGTCTCAATGCGAGTATACTTAGCCTATGGTTTGGTTTTAAGATATTATTGTTTACAGAGTTTTGTCAAATATTTTTTAACAAATTTATGGCATATTTTCAATTTAATATTAAGCAAAAAATTAATCATGTGACTATTAATAGCATAAATTTACATATTCCAAATGTTATTAATGTTAGACCAAAAACCGCTGATCTGACCATGTAATTTTTACTCACTTTTCATCTTGTTTAATAAATATGCTAATTAAAATTCACAAAAAAATTGCGAATCTATTATTTCATTATCGTTTATAAAAATATTTCATTATTATATTATTTTAAAATTTATCAGTAATAATTAAATTAAAACATGTGTAAGTTGTGGTTATTCTAACATTTACAATACTTTTTAACATTTCCAAATAACTTAACTTTGCAATTTTAAAAATTATAACGCCTTAATATAATATAATAAATTTTAATTTAAAAAAATATTAAAATATTTTATTACAAATATCAATATACAGTTGTATAAATTTTTCGAAATCAATAAACACTCGATTATAAAATCCAATTATGTTTACTGTTGCAAAATATAAACAAAATAAAGGTTTACAAATGGAATTGTATTTTGCTATCATCTAGAATCTAGGTCCTAGATACACACTGTGTAATTAAATAAAAATGGATTAAATTATATCTGTGTAAATATGTGTTACGTGAATTTTAAGTCATTATATTTTTAGTAATATTTATAATTAGGATTAATTTTTTAATTCTAGAAATAAAAATAGCATTGATAAAATACTAAATAAATCCACTACGTTTCCATAAACACATATTATTCAATTATAACCATATATTTATATAACAAATAGCATAAATAATTAAATGCAAATAAAATTTATCTAATAAATTAAATCAAATATTCAAATCAAATAGATTGCTTTGTTTTTAATTAGGCTAAATAAATAACATAAATAAATTTTTATTATCACATTAGCATTTGATATTTATATTATAAAAATTAAAATTATATTTTTAGTAAAATATTAATAATACATTTGAAGTATAAATTGATAATAATTGATATGAATTTAAAATTTAATAAAACAATAAAATCATTATATATGAAATATAACAAAATGTATACAATTATAACAAAAATATTCTGTTTAGTCGGATGTGTCTATCAATTATACACATTAAATGCAATCTACTTTTTGAACGAAACGCAAACGAACGCCAAATACGAGTTCGAAACTACCATATCATTGCCGGCAATCAGTATATGTTTCGATAAAATATATAATTTGAAAACCGACACAAATTTTTAGCAATGTACTTTCGGACAAAATGCTGATAAACAAGTTTCGAAAAATGACAATTGGGGAACAATTCAAACTACATAAATCGCCAAGATCACTTTTTAAAAGTTGGGTAGAAGCGATAGACGAAAAACAGATCAGATTAAATTTATTCAATAAATTTACCGAGACAATTATCCAGGGACACTACTGTTTTACAATATATCCGAATCAAAGCGTGATTAAAGCAAAGCGAAACGTTTTAATACTGATTAAATTACTGAATAAACGTGTTATTCGAAACAACTATCTGTTCATTCAACTGCATTCGGCAAACGAGCCGCTCGTCTACCGATACGGCGAAGACGCGGCGATTATGCGCTTAAATGGTTCCAAACTTTCGTTCACAACTGTCCGCAAGACTGTCGTTAAGTATCTCATCGGCACGTCGTGTAGTCGACGGCAAACACGCAGCGAATGTCTCGGAAAATGCGGTAAAATGTACGCGAAAAGCAACATGTCACTTCGCAACATACCCTTTCTAGATAGGCCGAAAGGAATTCGCATCGGCGATAAAATCACCACGCTATTTGGCCATGATAAATGCGCCGAATTATGCGCTGATATTGTTAATTGTTATACTGAATATTTTGTGTTACATCAGGCGAAGAAAAAATCATCATTTTTCGGGCCATTAGAATATGCAGTGGCACTTTTATACCCGAAACACCCTACTACATTTTACGAGATATACCCAAAAATGTCAATCGAAGAGATGCTGTGCCTCAACGCGAGTATTCTCAGCCTATGGTTTGGATTCAATATCCTAATGTTTACCCACTTTTGTCAAATATTTTTTTAACAAGTTTAAGACACGTTTTCAATTTAATCAAACAATTAATCATTTCTTTGTTAATTGTATAAATTTACCAATTCCGAAGATTATACATGTTAGACCAAAAACAGCAAATGTTATCATATAATGATTACATACAATTTGTGGATTTAATCGGGGAACTACATAACAATGATTTTCTCGGGAACTACTTGGCCAATTTTGACGAGGTTAGATTTAATTTATTCAGAATCCGCCCACGCAACTTTTGACAAAAGGAATTTTACTTCTAATTGATAATTTAAAATCAACAACAAATAACGTTTTAAAAACACATTTGTGCACATATTTCTGAATTGATCATATGATTCGAAAGAATACACAAATTGATTCTGGACGTGTTTCTGGAATTTTTAAAATTTGACCTCTGACCCATTTTATATGTAAAACAACAAAAAATTTGCAAAACTTTATACGTTTATAACCTTTGACCTACTAATGATAAACTATCCTTTAAATGCCAAATTGTAGCTATTTCCTTTGTTTAAAAAGTAATTTTTTAAAATTTTGATATTCTTATTATGTTAGAAATTATTTCAATTTATATTCTATTATATAATTTGCGTTGATTTATCATGTTAATTCCATTAAATTATTCAAAATATAATTTGATAGAAAAAATTACCTATAATATTAATTCATCTCTAATTTCTAAAATAATAAGAATATCAAAATTATAAAATATTACTTTTTAAACAAAAGAAATTAATACAATTTAGCATCAAAAACGATAGTTTATCATTAACAGGTCAAAGGTTATAAGCGTTTAAAGTTTTGCAAATTTTTTGTTATTTTACATATAGAATGTGTCACAGGTCAAATTTAAAAAATTCCTAAAACAAATCCAGGATTAATTTGTGTATTCTTTCAAATCATATGATCAATTCAGAAATATGTGCACAAATGTGTTTTTAAAACGTTATTTGTTGTTGATTTTAAAAATATCAATTAAAATTAAAATTCCTCTTGTCAAAAGTTGCGTGGGCGGATTCTGAATAAATTAAATCAAACATTGTCAAAATTGGCCAAGTAGTTCCCGAGAAAATCATTGTTATGTAGTTCCCCGATTAAATCCACAAATTGTATAAGGTTACTAATAAAACATTAATTACTTATTAAATGAATTATTTGAATATACTGTATAAAAACATTAAAATCATTGCAAATTATTTGTAAAATTACGTTTTTAATTACAATTATTACATACAATAGTTATTTTGCGATTTATGATTTACAGAATATGCTTTGAATTTAGATGTTGCTTGGCTTTTTTAAAAGTGTTTAACATTTTATTGATTTAAATAAATTTAACTTCTATATAATTAATAACCATGTAAAAATGCCAACATTGTAATACACGATTAAACGTTTTCAATACTGTAAGGAATGTAATAAATGATTGTCTCATATAATGTTCATTTTAATCAATCAGTACTTCTAATCCCTTAATTTGAAATCTACTTTATTAGTTATGCATGATAAATTTAGAATTAGCTGAATTGTTCCTAATGCCGTAAATATAATTAATATTAAAATTGGTTAGGCTATTTTAAATAATCACAGTATTTTATTAATAACAATATATTTCATTTTAACCTGTATTATTATGAAAAATCACATGGCATTTAGAAAACTATTTAAATAATAAAATGGATGTTTGGTTTAAATATAATTGTGTCTTAGTAAAATTAAATATATATATTTATTTTACATTTAGGCTATGATATCAAATCTAACCATTATTAGCTCAAATAATAGTATTATTCTTTTTAATAGTAATAATACTTATAATTTTCACATATTAAAATATAATGAATTAATGTTTTTACATTGCTACATGCTAAACAATGCCTTACAGTAAACTTGCATGCTATTATTTGACGCGGTAGTTTGTCTTAATTAAGGTACTAAAATTAATTTTTTATTAACTGTTAATTTATTAACAGCAATGTTAAAGATAATGTGTTATAAAAAGGTATCTTGTTTAAATTAACTTCTCTATTTTAAAATAAATCTCATATTTCTATAATAATATAACTTAATACATATAATCTATATTATACCTGTAATTGATTCATGAAATGTATAAAAATATTATTATAAACTGTTTTTATAAAATTTATTGTAAAATTAATCAATACTATTTTAATTTTCTATAATGTAAAATATCAGTTATAGATACTAAGAATTTAATATAATTTATTCATTTTATATGCGATTACTATATTTATATTTAATCTACATAATATCTATAATAGCATATTGTTTTTTTTTAATTATATTCATTTATTAAATTACTTATCATTTACTTTATTATTATAAAACATTTGATTTTTTGTTTATTTCTAATTATATTTGATTATACATGTAAAAGGAAATAACATAGGTTCAATATTCAAAATATTTTTTAAGTGCCTAAATTCTTTGCAAATTTCTAAACTACAATATGTACCCTATAAATTTTGCATGTGAATTATTGTATGTTTACATGTAAACAGTATATTATAATTTATTTTGATTATTTATTTAAGTACTAGCATAAAATACAATATAATAAATTAAATTTATTGTTATTTGCAATGCAAATAACAAATTGTTTATACAATATTAATAACAAAATAAATTAATTTAATTAATTTATTTGTTATATTTATAAAAATTAATATTTTACATAAATAGAATATACGTGCATATTACCAAATTAATAAATTTCACTATTGAGAATCTATAAAGGTTTAGTTATGTTAAAACAAGCAAAATCAAAGTCTAAGAATATGTTTAAAATTATCACAAAAATATTCTGTCTAATCGGATGTGTCTATCATTTACATACACTAAACGTAATCTACTTTTCGTACAAAACGACGACAAACGCTAAATACGAGTTCGAAACAGAGCTCTCATTGCCGGCAATCAGCGTATGTTTCAACAAAATATATCATTTAAAAGCCAACACAAAATTCACCAGTGTAACATCGGATAAAATGCTAATGGACATATTTAATAACATGAGTATTAAGGATCAATTTAATGCTAGCGAGTTACCAAGCACATTATTTCAAAGCGTAGTTGTTCGGGTGGACAATAGTCGTAGCAAGATCAATTTATTTAACAAATTCACCGAGTCATTCATACGCAAGATTCACTGCTTTACGCTCTATCCGAATCAAAGCGAAATTCTAGCAAGGCGAAGCGTTTTAATCATGGTAAGATTGCGAAATCGCAATGTACTTCGCGACCATAATATTGCCGTTCAATTGCATTCGCAAAACACGCCGATTGTCCACCGATTCGGCGACGACGCGGCGATCATTCACTTGAATGACTCGAACTTCTCCTTCATATCGGTTCGCAAAACAGTCGTTACGTTCGGCGCCGATATGTCCTGTAGTCGGCGGCAGACGCGCGTCGAGTGTCTCGACGAATGCGGTACAATCAACGGGCGAAACAACATATTACTTCGTAATCGGTCGTATGCGAGCGATATTACGGGTGTTAAGCATGGTGATAAAATTACAACGATGCTTGTCGATGCAAAATGCGCCGATAAGTGCGCGCATATACGAGATTGTATTACCGAGTATTTCGCGCTAAACGTCGTGAACACTGTACATATGGACGACTACCCGCTCGCGCATAAAATCATGATTGGTCACCCAAATCACCCTACTACTTTTTACGAGATTAATCCTAAAATGTCGATCGAAGAGATGCTATGTCTTAACGCGAGTATTCTTAGCCTATGGTTTGGCTTTAATATACTATTGTTCACTCGGTTTTGTCAAATATTTTTTAACAAGTTTAAGACGTATTTTCAATTAAATATTAATCAGATCAATCAGATCTCTGTTCGTAACATAAATCTACAGAATCCAAAGATTATACATGTTAGACCTCAATCTAGAAATTTCATTATATAATCTATAGTAATATTTAATGTGTTTAATTCATTTAATTACTGTATTATATAATTTATTACGAGAAATGCAAAATGCTAACTTATAATTTTAAATTTTATTATTTTATTTAAATTAAACATTTATAAATGTAAAATACAATAATCAACTAATTTACACATGCATACTAAGTTATATTATATTTCACTTATTTTTAAAAATGCACATGCTAAAAACGAAAGAATCTGCAACAAATAAATAAACAATGTAAATTATTTGCGCAATTAATTAATTAAAAACATTATTAAATTTATATAGAACTTCATAACTGCGAAAGTACCGTAATTCAATTCAATCAGTTCTTGTATAACATTTCAATGATTCTACCTGCTAGAATATAGCATAATTTTTTTAACATATAATTTTATACCTCTACTATAAGCGTTTTTCAGTGTCTGCTCTTAAT
Organism: Metabelba pulverosa; assembly: GCA_034697605.1. Lineage (NCBI taxonomy): Eukaryota > Metazoa > Arthropoda > Arachnida > Sarcoptiformes > Damaeidae > Metabelba > Metabelba pulverosa. The sequence goes on from JAQIXC010001345.1 coordinate 8,084, forward strand.
GTGTTTTTTACACCGTATAAATTAATGTAGGTTGCCAATATACGGGCATAAAATTTAAAAACAAACATTTATAATCTATTAACTTAAAATTTATGCAATTAAGTTAGCTCTATATCAAGTGCAAAGTAGATTTGCTATAAAAGTTAGTGATAAAATATAGTAGTTTATTATGGCATAATTGTAGAAATTAGCCAGGTCAAATCACGCAGTGATAGTCCGAGCCAAATGCCGACCAAACCGCCGAAGTTTGATACGAACGATATGGCCGTCATTTCGGGCATATGTACGACGACCTGATCGGGCAATCGGTTGTGTTTTATACAAATTTTCGCCACTTTTTCCGCACTTTTCAACGCAATCCGACTCTTCTCCTGCAAGTCGTATATGTGTTGCAAACAATCCTTTTTACACATAGTCTCGCAAACACTTAACTCTCGACCAGTTAGACGTTGCAAACAAGTATCAAGATACTTTTCGGTATCTTTCAACCATCTGACCACTTTCTGGTCGGAGTGCTTCGGAAAAAATTCCCGTTTTAACGGAAACGGAAAGTTATTCAGATAAGTAGTATTGCATTGCATTCGCAATCTTCTCAATAAACATATCGACAAACAGTCCGTTCGGATCGCGATATGTCGGCGTCGGTCGGGCGGCGATCCATAGGCGCGACAATCGGTGCGATAGTTCGGCGGCAATAGTCTCGACTGTATTTCGTTGAACTCAATGCGCGTCTCGAACCCGAACCGCACGTTTCGGAGAAAGTAGTGCAACCGCTGGTCGGGAATGGCGTTCGGCGCGTGTATGCCGATCACGCTGTAGTAGAAACGCGTTTGGCTGTTGTAAAAATCGGTAAACTTAAACCACCTATCATCGTGTGCCATGCTGATTTGTATTTCAGCAAGATCAATCGAAAATTTTTGCCATTTTGCTATTATATCGCTGAAAAACGTGAAACACTTAACGCCGTCGTAGACGAGGCTTAACGTCTCAAACGGGTTGTAGTCGTAGTAGTGTTTGCCGTTTCGGTCAATGGCCCGAACGTAGGAGTGGTTGGACGCGGCGTCGGCGCCGAACGGGTTATAACTGAGTGTTTCGAATATCGCGTAAATCGATTCGTTTATGTCGTGTGCATATGAAGTCAATTCTTTGATTTTTACCGAATTAGCCACTAATTGACGGCCGGTTTTATTCATAACAAAATTAATATATTTTTCATAATTTTGCCGAAATATTGGGTATTTTTTCGCGATTGCCTCCAATGACCGAAATTCGGGATAACATATTGTAATCGCCGGTAATTTACTAAATTTAATCTTGCCAATACTCAAATTAATAATTGTTTGTCCACTTTGGTATGATATTACCAAGTAGAATATTTGTAGCATTAAACCAAAAATGCACAATGATGCAATAATCAAATGTAAAAATGTGTTTATTTTAAGCCTAGCAAATATTCGTGAACATCTAAGCTTGGTAATAGCTATTGAACAGGTTTTTAGCATGTAAGCAGCTAGGCCATACACCGAAAACCCGACCCATATGCCCAACAAACCGCATAATTCTGATAAAAATATCACCATGTTTAATTTAGGTAAATACTCGATAAATGTGTCTGGCAAATCATTATGCACAATTATAATCAATGTTCCATTGTTTTTGGGTCTAACATCATACTCGGGTTTATCAATATCATGAATCATTTTGTAGTCAAATTTCAATAGATAGCTATAAATTCTCTCCAAGCAATTTCTTTTGCAAATCTGATTGCATTCGTTTACCATGTACTTATTTTCAATATTTTTAGTACAAAATCTGAAATCTTTGTATTGTTTAAAATATTTAATGTTTAGTAATATTTTTGACATTTTTGATATACAATTCATTTTGTATTTGTTATGCATTTCGAGAACACATTTATTGAGACAATCGGTTCGAGTATTGCTGTGACTATACGTATGACAATCGGTCCGATAGGGCGCCGGCAGTAGTCGACTCTCAATTTCATTAAAACTAATACCGATTCGACGTCCGATCGAAACGGAAATATAATTCTCATTAATCGCATAATCGGGTAAATCATTCGACGCGTGAATTGTTATGAATATCTCATTTCGAGTCAGACCTCTCGGATATGACGATTCGTTGTGTTTTAACTTAATTCCTATTTTATCGAAGTTTTCGCTAAATTCTCGATTCTTTTCATTCAATTCAAGTACATATGTAAAACATTTTCGCAATTCTTGTTTTATAACAATAAATGTTTCAATAAGTTCTTTGTCAGAAAATACTAAATCTATGTTGTTAATTCGTACATTAATTGAATCATGCAACTTTATGCTATAATTAGCAAAATATTCATGTATACTTAGTTTATTTAGTAAATTGCTGTTAATGATTGGTTGATAATATTTCGAAACAATAATTTGATTTAATGTTTGGTTTGAGTAATCAGTTTCAGTCAAATTTTCGATTGCATTGAGATATCGATTGAATAGATTCCGATAATTCGGTTCGCGTTTCGCGTATTCACTCATCGCTATAGTCGTCGGCAAACAGACGGTAAGCGCCGGTGAATGTCGAGTCTCTAATCGCTCGATACGTGTGTTGACTACCGTCTCACCACTAAGAAAGCGACTTGTTAAATCTGCTGTTTGATACAATAGTCCGGTTAGAGCGGCGCATAAAAATGTAATTTGCATAAATTGCTTTAATTTATTTTTTCTCATTCCGTTGCTAAGCATGGCTAAACTATTTAAATTATTATTTGTATTATTATATATTTTTATATAGATGCTAAATCAATAGATTTTATATGCTATTTTTAAAATTATTTTTTATATTTATAAGTACTGTATATTTCTAAAATAAATAAAAGAAATTAAATATGATATAAATTTTGTATAATAATTATTATTTTCACTTTATAGATACATTATTACAACATTAAGATTTTTATAAACATCTATTTTTTGTTGATGTCTTGAATGAAATGAAATGAATTTATTAAATTTATTTTTTAAATTAAATATTAGCATTTTACGTTTGTATAAGTTGTTAATAATGTAATTGGATTTTCAAATTATCAAGATTAATATTTTTTGAATAAATAATAATTTATTTATATAATAATATTAATTTATTTTGTTTATATAGTATAAAAAGTGATATTCAAGGTAAATATTTTTAAAAATTCTGTACATGCAAATTTTATCTCAAAAAAATAATGATTGGTTGTCGTCAACTTAGAAAGAGTAAATAAAAAATTAAAATTATATTCCCAATAGTTTATAGCTATAAGTTAGTTATTATATCAATTATTTTACACTGTATGATTGCATGAAATAAAATCAATACTGAACTTAAAACTTGAACTCAAATGGCATCATTTAAATTGTTTCATAATATATGTGTTTATAAGTTTTTTTTCGTTACAGTCTAAACTCGTTTTAACGAAAGGCTCGGGACAAGAAAAGTCGTTCGTTATAACGGGGATTCGTTATAACAAATACAGACTATGGAATGTAGTAAATCATGCTATGAACTAAATCAAAGGCTATAAATGCTCTAATTTGATAACTTATACGATGTTTAATACATTTTTAAAGAATATGTTTGATTGTTATTTTTGATTGTTTATTGTTATTTTTTAACCATTTGTCTTATAAAATTTAATTTAATAAAATTTTACCGTATTTCTGCGCAAACATCAACATGGTGATATCGACTACGGCAGACAAAAATATATATTTCTTATAGGAATACCGACATGTCGTTATAAACAAAATAAATTGCATGATTATTAATTATTAAAATTATTGAGTCTAAGTTAATTTATCTTAATTAAGTTAGTTTAAGTCAATTATTGAATCAAAACATTAAGATAATACTTTTAGTATTTTTGATAAATTGTGTTAATTTTTAAAAATTCTTTTAAAGAAAATAAAATTATCGGTAATGTAATTTACTAATTTAATCAAACAATTATTACAAGTTTACTATTAACAAAGAAATTAAAAAATAGTATATTTTGATTAATAGTGTGATAATTTTAATATGTAATAGGTATAAAATTGCAGTGTTTTGTCCCTTATCTTATACGGACACCTCACCCTATACCGACATATCTGTATAGACATATAGAGCCTTTTTGATAAAATGGGCAAACTTCCTTATAACTACATGTCTCTTGCGCGTGAATACGGTATAACTCATTGAGTCAACAATTTTTACTATTTTTACAAATTTTTTTAACAAAAACGGATATTTATTATGTTTTGTAAAATTTTATGATTTTAAATCCTTTTTTGTGATAAATTACGTGTTATAAAAAATAATCAAATAATGTCGTTCGTTATAACGGATCACTATTTATATGAAATTTATACTAATTGTCCCACAAAGTCATTCGTTATATCGAGGTATTCGGTATAATGAGGTTCGTTATAACGAGTATATTACACACAGAGTTAGTGCTATTGGTTCCCCGTTCCTGACACTCCGTTCGTCATAATGAGGTATTCGTTATATCGGGGTTCGTTATAACGAGTTTAGACTGTATTATTGAAATGATTTCTGCATTTTATTTATTTTATTATGTAATAAAAATATATATTCTATTTCAATATACTTTAAATAAGTTATTCTAATATATTTATTAATATTGTAATGAGATTTTTATACTATAAAGATTAATTTTACAAACTTTGTTAAAAGCTAATTTTATTAATTGAATTTTTAAAATTAAATAAATTATTTTTTACACGTTTCAACATCTTTGTAAATTATTCTTCTATGCTTGATAATTTTAACGTTTTTAATAGATTAACTATTTTTACATTACGAACATGATTTAAGCTAATATTTAAGTTATTCTGAATATAAAATTTATTTTTAATTTTCGTGAGCAATATGTAGCAAAAATCAGTGAAAAGCAAAATATTAAATCCAAACCAAAGGCTAAGAATACTAGAGTTGAGGCAAAAGTACTCTTCGAATGATATCTTCGGATATATCTCGTAGACAGTGATCGGATGCGACGGATACTCGACGTGAATGTAATGACTGTTCGGATGACCCGAATATGAGTCCGACTCCACATACAGGTCGTAGTATTCGCTGAAACAGTCTTTCAAATGATTGCAGCGTTCGGTGCAATTATTCACTCGCCAAACGAGACTAACATGATTATTGATTTTATAGCCAGATATTTGTAGCATGTAACTATTGTTCGAAATGATTGCATTAACAGACTTTATCTGACACTTGCGAATACAATCGCCTCTCGTATGCAAGCGATTGCATCGAATGTCATATAAATTAGCATGGTACTTAATCACGGTTTTGCGATATAATAGCTCAGAAAACTGATATGTACCAAGCTTAATGTGAACCGCATTCCTGTCGTAGTTAAAATAAGCAAGCTCGTTTGGCGAGTGTATTTGAATAGTAAAAGGATTAATGCTCCTATTGGTTATCTTTATGTAAAATCTATTTCGCCATTTTGTTGCATGATAAAAGTGCGAATATATCGAAAAACAATACGATCGGTGGTTAATGAATTCGATTAATTGCTCGACTGGTTTGCATTTGCTTTTTAACGTGCATACTTGAAAATTTGACAATGCTGCTTTTAGTTGTAGAAATTGATACGCAATGCTCCGGTTATTTAGACTTTTAAAATACAACGCTCTTATTTTAACTTCTGATAAATTTAGCTTGGGTTCATTGCGTGCGTAATAATTATGTTTGAACAAGCTGAATTTGCGCATACACATGCTGATTTCTGGTTTGGTTACGTCGGTCTCTAATTCGTACTTCACGTTTGTCGTCGTTTCGTACGAATAGTAAATGTAGTTTATGTTATAAACTTGATAAAAGCAACAGATGAAGCATGCTAATCTGATGAATATTTTCCAGATTTGTGAACTTTTCATGATAATTTTTATAGAAATTTATAACTTCTATGTATAATTAATAATGTTTTATAATTTTACACAATATAATCCATTATAACGTACTGTTTTTATACGTCAAAGTTTTATTTAAATTAAATACAAGTAATTGACAGTCATATTTGATATTACTAGTGATAATAACTTACAATGCATCAAATCTAAAAGCTGCAACAAATTTGCATTTTGCTCATTATGGATTCAGTTTCCAATGGCAACAAATAATTTTTAATAAATTAGCGAGATTAATTTATTCTATTTATGTAATACAACAACATTTTAATTTAGCTAATTCCATGATATTAAAAATTAATAATGATAAATAATCTGCATATACAATATTCGAATTTATACGGGAATTTTAGGTGGGAAATGTCTTGTTGAAATCGTGTCGAAGCTTACGAAAGCATCCGAATTGCTGTCTTAATTATTAACAAAAAAAATTATATTGGCATTATTTCATTTTAAATAAATTAACTCGCGCCATTTTATAATTAGTAATGTATACTTGCATTAAGTGCAATATTGATTTTGAAACATTAAGCTGCAATTGGCATAATTTAAAATGATTGATAATATTTGCTTTAATAAGCTTTTATATCGAAAATCATTTATTACATTATTAATGAAGAAATTTTATATTTAAAAAAAATGCTGCAAGATATTTTTATACTTTATTATGCTATATATTCACAAAAAATGCCTAATAATTACGCATTATTTTGCTTGAAACAAGCTTAAACTTATTTAATACATAAACTTATTTAAAATAGACAAGACTATTTTACAATGTAAATATAAATACTGTATTACGTGTTGCTGTAATAATATTATTGCTTAAATATATCCAAATTAAATAGAATTATTAGTTAGAAACATAATTAATCAAAATAATAATACCATACTCGTAAGTGCATCGAATTATATCGTGCTAAATTATTACAATAATTACTAAACGTAAAACTTGCTAAAAATGAGCTGGAACAGTGTCGCGCTGCAGATAAAATTTTATTTTAAACAACATCGACGAGAAAGTAGCAATCATAAGAATTGAACAATTTTCCAAACCATACGGTATGTTAATTTCGAACGATTTGGACGAATACGCGAATAGACGGCAAACGAAGCGACGAATCGTATTCACCGTTTGTTGGAATATCGCAGTACTTATGGCGAGTCTTCGCTACGGCTTCTCAGCGCTAATCGACGCGCAATGGATGCGAATCATCGCAAGCGATGCCAACTATATGTTAGGCAAACAGT
>JAQIXC010001346.1:0-15283 GCA_034697605.1 Metabelba pulverosa
TTTTGAAAATGCATTCAATTGTTGCCTAAATCTGATTCTCTATTCGTATTCTCTTTATTCAGTGTTTGTATTGAATGTGCTTTTAATTCAATTGTGTTTACTTTATTTATAATTAAAACTTATTTCTTCTTCTAAATACAATTAAACTTGTTGAATTTATTACGTTTATGATAAATTACATATACTCTATTAAAAAACAAATTAATTTAATATTTTAACTAAATAGTGCACGCATATATAATATAAAATTTAATAGTATTAGTAATAAATAAAAATAAATATCTATTCGATAATTTTCAAATATTCAATTAGCAAAGATTTATTTTTATTGTATTTCCGGTATAAACATAAAAGCTTTAGTTTTAATAATAAATATTTTACAACTTTTTAAAGTTTATTTAAAAATAATAAATAAATTGATTTAAAAAATAATAATCGATTAAATTTATAAATGATTTGGTACGAAAATATGATTAATTTATGACTAAATATTTTACAATAGATGAGAGAAGAGCGTAAAAAGTTTGTGAATTTATGAGCCGTTTCTCCATTCGTTTGGTGTAAGTCGAGTGAAAACTTCAAAACCGATTCAGACATTCGAGTCCTTCATCCTATTTCTCGATTACATAACAAATCTGTTTTCAAGAAGTGTTCGTCGATTTCGAACAATTCGTTTCCACTCTTGAGTAGCAATCCTGACGAGTGATAGAAGTGCCAACAAGTCTGCTATCATAACCATATAGAAGACGTTATTCCATCCGGAGCCCGACACCAACCCCGCGATGAATGGCCCGATAGCCGCACCTGAATGACATAAATATAAACTTCATAAATATACTGTACAAATCAATTTTTGCTGTTATATCAAGTATATGTTAATATATCAGACCTATAGATCCGGTGCCGTCTATAATGGCAGTGACAGTAGCCAATGCGTGTGTAGTCGACACCTTTGTGCCCAATTCGGCCGAAACCGCGGTTGTGATGAGAGCGTACGGGCCGTTGACGAACGCGCCGGCGATTAGTTGTAACGAAATATTAGTCAAATCCGAAACACTTCCGTATAATTGGTAGAGAAATAACTGAAACAATAAGTCAAACAAAATGTTTAGGTTTTCACTCAATTGAGCCAATCGTTTGCTTTCAGTACCGAAGGAATGGCGAAAACCAACATAAAGATACAGACTATAGCCGAAGCACCTGTCCTATCGACTAAATGTCCGGCAAATATAGCGCCGATAATACCGCCCAAATCGAAAGGTGTCGACAAATACGCCGAATCAGAGGATGAAGAGTCAGCTGTAGTTTTACAATAATATCATTAATTTGTTATCAATTATCGTTGTATTGATTTTGTGGACAATTACTAGAAGTGCCGATATATTTTGGTAACCAATAGAGGAATGTATAGCTGACTAGTTTGGAGAAGAACAGACACATCGAGAACTCGATCACTCCCTACCGATGCAAACGTACAAAACGTTAGTTCAAATCATGTCTTACACTCAGTTCCGCAATAATTACCGGAATTTTCAGAGCAGTCATGAAAGAGATGGCGTGTTTGTCCGAACTGTCCACTACAGAGCTGTTATCGGTAAGCAATGGGTGCTCTTCCTCATCGATCTGTGGCGACAATTATTCAATTTGTAAATCAAACCAATTCGAGTGGAAATGTGTGTAAAAACATACGACAATCGACTCGTTTTCATCGATTGGCTTCATTTTGCGTCGTTGTTGTGACTGCGAAGACGTCGAACTCGTGATACTGTCGTTGTTGTCGTTGTTGGCGGCGCTCACCGTTTGGTACGACTCCTAAGCACATAAACGGTTCATATGGTTAGCAAAACGTATTCATTTCGAGTCAAACAAATGCTAAACTAATTCTTTAAACTTTATTATACGAGTCATAACTCACTCTTTCTTTGTTGTCGATGTCGTACGAAGAGATGCCGACCTCTTCCGGATCTAAACGTATAATTGTGGTCAGAAATCAGGTTTACGACCAAACTATTAATAATGGTCTTACAGGGCGTGAAGAAGAGGAATAGGAGAAAACCACAGGTACTGATGATAATGGCCGGTACGATGAAACTGAGGCCCCAATTGTATTCGACATAATATCCGGCAATAATTGCGCCCAAAATGTTGCCGACGTTTGTGTGCGAATTCCAAATTCCGAATATAAGTCCGCGCGAAGACTTGCCGAACCAGTTGCCCACCGATGACACCACTGCCGGCCAACCAGTCGTTTGCAGAGCGCCTGAGAGTGCAATCACGCGAATAGTAGTGGTTTTGATGCAAGCAATGCAAGAGTCGTCGCATTCTTACCGCAAATGATTTGAATGATTATGAAGTAATAGAATGAATGGATATTATAATAGAAAGCGATTCCAAACAAATACGTGAAAAGTCCGCTCAAAATCATTCCCAACGCCAGGAAATACCGCAAATGACACCTTTCGGCGATTATTCCCGAAAAGAACATAAATATCGCGTAAGAGAAGAGAAAACTCGAGTCCAGAAGACCTGCAATCAGACGAATTTGCAATCAGTTTAATTCAAATTTAGTATTAGCGCTAATCATAAAAAATAAGCATACATATCTAAAATATTTCATAAAAAAAACTATCCAAATAAAACCAATACTAAGTTATAATGTACAGTTAAGTTAAAATTTGTGCAGTTAAGTGAAATTTTAAACCGTTGAATGAACATTAAAAAATTGCTAAACAAAAACTTTTGTTTCAGTGCGAGTATTAAATTGGCATTTTAGCATTGTGCTTCTATATTATTATCTTGTAAGTTTGATTTTTTCAAATAAAAATTTCTACAAAGTGTTTTTGTGATCTTAAGTTTGTGCCTAGAATAAAAGTACAACTCAAAGGTTAAAAACGGTTAACTTGTAGAAAGCGACTAAAAATAGCATGATCAATTGCGTATTAGAAAACAAGTTTATTTATCGCAAACTTGGTTTCGCATTCGCATTGAATTCTAAGATTCAGTACAATTAGGATCACTTCGAAGATATGCGAAAAGTATTGCAAATTGTTGTCTCGATATTGCAATCATTGACTCTTTATAAGTATCAAATTGTACTTGATTAGCATGGTTAAAACTGGATTGTCAAGATAATTTTCATGAAAGTTCAATCTAGTTTACATAAAAAATCAATAAAAACTGATATCATTAGCAATGTTTGCGACAATAGATTTGAGACAAAAGAAAATATTTTCAAAGTTTGAATGGATTCGCAAATAATTGGATCAGAGATACGTCAAACTCTTGAGTGGCGTTCAGATGAAGACATTGTATCGCAAATCGGAGTAAAAATGAGAGAATTAATAGAAACAGTGATTAGCGCTAATCTAATCGCCCGATTCGGTCAAATCGAATAACAGTTTTGTTGACTTCGAAGATAAGCCGTAATCTTCACGACATTAAGGAGTGAAGACATGAGTAGCTCATGTGAAGCATTGGACCTTTTTGTGGGCTGTGGTCTCGCCGACCAATCGGAGCTGCCGTTCCTCCAGTCAACTACTCTCTGGCAAACATGTGGTGAACTAGTGATCGATTGTCTCAATATATCGCTAAAAATCAACTCATTATCTGCTCATCAGATATGCCTTCTATTCAATCAAATCAATACTAAATGAAGTCAATTATGAATTGCAATAAACAAACGATTGCTTTGCGTTTCAATCAATTCGGTTAGTGTTAGACAAAAAATTTCGAAATAACTTTATAAATAGTCTATAAATTCAGTTACCATGTAACTTTATACTCATGCTATTTATATTTATAATCAGATTACTACTATATTATGCAATAATTAATAAATTTAGAGATAATTTGCACAAAATTGCTAATAATTTCATAAAATATCTTGACATTTGTGAAGAATATATCTCCGATTACCGCCCCTTTTGCACACATATGTTAGACGAGAATTGAATTATCGAATTGTTTTAAGACATAAGACTCGCCACACAAACCAATATTAAACTATAAGTTAAACCAAAAGTTTTGGTTAAGTCTCGGAAAACCAATAATTCAGTCAAAACACTAAATCAAGCCTTAAATCAATTGAAAGTGTTTTTCAATTCTCGACTCATTTTATCATAAAAAGCAAATATTGAATAAATAAGTAAAAGAGATATCAATCAGACATGAAATGAGTGCCAAATTGCGACAAAATAGCTAAATGCGCGACAACTGCACAACCGGTCGACACCTGACGCTCACCTAAGAGTGTGTTGGCATCGGAACCGCCGAAGGGCTTCCAATCGCACCAATCGTTTCGGGATATGTTGGTACCGATGAGGTCGGGCGGGATGACGAGATCGGAACAGTTCCGACTCAAGACATTCTTGACAACACTGAGCGGTCGTCTCGACAGGTGATAGGAGGTGTAGGCGAGGAATGTGAGCAGCAGTACGAGCACCCGATAGGTGCCCACTCGCAGCGGCACTCTCGGGCACAGCCGAAGACCAATTGGCAGCCCAACCGACATAATAGTGGCCACAGATGTGTTGCGATGTGTTGTCGATCCGAATTCAAGTTCACTAATTGAGCCCTAAATTCACTGATTTCTCATAACATTAATTAACATCACTTTCAGCGTTAAAATCGAGAAATAAATGCTTTTACTAATCGTTTCTCTCGTTTTGATATATCAATTGAACTGCAAATCAGAGCTAATAATTGGCAAAAGTATTCAATGAGAATGATATCTCATTTGATAATTATATCGTCGAAAAAGTTATCAATTTATTCAACAAAATGTTTGCGAAAAACACTTAAAACCGATTGTAACCAACATTTAACCGCTTATTGAACACAACTTCTAAATCACAATTGAATCACAATTTCACTAACAATACGATCGAAAGGATATGAAAATAAACTCATTTTAAGCCCAACTATGCGAATGACGTCAAACCAAACACTGAGCTCTCGATTACGTCACTCACAGACCTCTCAGTCCTTTCTCAGCCCTCTCTCAGTCCGTCACTGCTCTCACGGCGTCTGTCAAACACTTTCTTCAGATTCAAAAACTTAAATCAATTGTAATTTTGTTGGAATTTTTATTTTCATGATTTGCTTAGTTGTATAAATAAATTTCAACTGTATTAATGCCTTTGTTTGAACTAAATTTAAACTCTCTACTTTTTATCACTGTATGTTTTAGACTACATGTCTTATCAATGAGAATAAAAAAGAAGAAAAAACAAAAAATTTATATTGATACATTTTATTGCTTCACTGCCATACCTATTCTTAAAGTGCATGAACTATGTACAGGTGCTCTTTAAGACTACGATTTTGTTCAAAACGTTTATATGAATTAATTAGAGCGAAAATTAATCTTGCTTAAACCGTATTCGCGTTCATTATTGTGCTTGTATAGTATTATTATTTCGAAGTAATTAAACACATTAGTAGAAAAATTTACTCAAACTCATTTAAATTATAACATATGTTATTAGATAAAAAAAGATCTGTGTAGTTGAGGAGTTAATTCATTTAACATATTTTAAACTAGTAACTTAGTTATGTTAAAAGTTTTGAAATGTAAAACATAACTAATACTAATAATTTGAGTATAAACAAGCTAATTTTACAGTATAACAAACAATATAGCAATATAAAGAACAATATAAAAAAATATAAGTTATTTGACTTGTTACAAAAATCATTAATAAAAATCGATATACAATTTATACAGTACAGTAAATACTCGAACTAAGTGTATACTAAGTGGCATTGGCATCGCTCGATATAATAAACATTTTGTTTTTGAAATACAATTATTTTATTTTCGAATATTTTTAGGATACAAACTAAAAGGGAATTAGTTTATACCCGTAAATATAGAGTATCTTGGTGAAATAATGTGAGTGCGAGCGAAGAGCACAACCAGAGAGCAGCACAGGTGGGCTAATGGCGCCAAATGCCCGACCGATTGGAGTGATTTGAATAGGGATTGCATTGAATCGGCGGACCGACGAAAATGAGGTGAGTTTTGAGGCATTCGGTCCTCTCTTTCAGTGCATTAATTGATTCAATCGATTGACTGATCTATGGCTGGACTGCAGTAGCGCTTCGAGTGTCTCATTGGATGAAGTGCTGCGGAGAAGGCATTTGTTGTCGCAGTCGAGACATGCGATGGTTTGGGCGGCGATTAACGGCTTCTTCGCTCTTATTTTGGTCACAGATTTGTAAGAATTTAATCCACTTTTAACTCAAACCTAAAATTTGCTATAATTTGAGCGAATTTTGCAGAAAATATGGATTTATTGGAAATAATTTCGATTCGACTTTAATTCAGTACTTGATTTGGATTTCGGGTCAGATTTTTGAATTGATTTGATTTCTTCGGTTTTGAATGATTTGCTCTCAAAACAGATATATTAGTGTCGATCGTATTGGCGCTGAACGTGTTGTACGACTTCGGGCTCTGGTTCTGGAGGAAGCGTCTGATGATTGAGATTGAGTTGACGTCGAGTCAGATGAAGGCGTTCGGAGTGAAGGCCAACGAAATCGGTTTCAAGGAATGCAAAGCCATTGCACAGCAATCGACTGCTTCGGCGCTCAATACGTCGGTCGGGTCGGCGAGTCCTCCCTTCGAAATGAGTTTTGTCTCCGATTTGGACAGACATTCGTCGCTCAACTCGACGTTCCTGTCGAACGCAAACATGTCTTTGTCGGACACGTCACTCAACACGACCTCCACTTCTTGGGAATACGAACGCCAACCGAATCTGAGCTCATTGTCCACAACGAGTCCACTAAGAGGTGACGAATCCGGCAGTCGATTGCAATCGGGTTTTGTTCGGTTGAGGCGTTCGGTCAACAAAGCGGCGAATGAGTCAGTCGTGAAGAATGGACGAGAATTAGAGGACTATTTACGCGATTTTGATCGAAAGGAGCAGCGATTGGAAGAGATGGTGGAGTCGGAGAAGCGACGGCAGACCAACAATTCGAACACTTCTTGGAATCCGTCGCTACTGAACAGCACATTATCGCCGATAGTCGACGACAGCAATCAAAGCACTTATCAGTTCGCTATTGACTCACCGCTGCGGCTAAACAACGTTGAGTTCGATTCACTCAACAGTTCCGTCACGTCTTCGAAAGCTATTGATTCCGTAAATAATGATTTGGTTTAAAGTGTTTCTTAAAGTCTTAATTGAATTGCATTTTCAAAGTTAATAACGAAACTGGAAATCGACGGAACGGTTATGAATCAGTGGATCGAAAACATTCGCAAATGGATTAGTCTTACTATTCTAAGTCGAGTCGTCGAACAGATCGACAAAATCAATGAATCGCTCGTTAAGAGCGAACACTTCGATTCACTCATCGGCGGTATGTCTTGCCTTCAATTTCAACCTCTCCCCCCTCTCCCTCCCTATTTTAAAATATTGGATATCAATCATATAAATTTATATTTTAATTATATAACCATGTTTGTTTTGTTTGTTTGTCTTTCCACAGAAGCGAGTCTCCAAACACTGAAGCAAATCGTTTGCCTAAAAAAGCCTCAGTTTTCGAATTTAGAAACTGTTTTGCCTTTTCTCGAACTCTCGCCAAATCAGAAGTATTTGGTTCAACGGATCAGAGGTTTCCCTCAATTGTTACTCACATTAAGCGATTGTTTTAATGTATTAATTACGGAATTAATTGTCCGAATCGACAGACTTAGCCAAAGGCGGATGTATTGGACAATTCGTTTGGAATTCCGGCGGTTCTTATAATCACAAGCCTTGGAGCGAGGATTTGGTCACCGATTCGGCGGTAATTTGATTGACCCGTTTGCTAATTCAACACTAATTAACATGGTCAAATTTATCCGCTCATTACAGTTAGTGATGCACCTGTTCTGCACATATATGGATCTACGCCTACTCGCCAGCCCTAGTAGTCCCGAAGGAAAAGCGTTCACTAATTCCTACTTCAAATCATTTACAGGTTTTTAATTCAATTCTATTTACGACAAAAGCATTGAACGATTCAATTGAATCGACATTTTATTTCAATTCCTGGTATATCAGCACAACTGCCCAAAAGCCATATCTATGTCTTTGAGGCCAAACCAAACCCTCCGCACTATAAGGTGTTCGTCAAAGAGGACGACATTTGGGAACTCCCGATGGGCCGGAATAACATGTTTTACGCGATTCTGGTGTTCCTTCACTGCATTAAAAGCAAACAATTGGGACATTTGGGGTAATTATGCTTTAAATTTGCCATTTGTTAGCGATTTCTATATTTTCTATTTATTAATTACAATCGAATCGTTGAATCGTTAGGCGAATCAATTTGGGCTCATCCGGAGTCAACATCTTATGGGTTATTCAACAATAAAATCTTTTTTTATTCTAATTTAAACTCATTTTAAGAACAATAAAAGCACTATTTGTTTGAAATCTTTTTCTCGTTTATTGAAAATTATTCTTGCTAATTAATTGCCAATTATTTATACTTACTAGTTAATTATTTATAGTAAACTCTAATCAAAATTAGACCGAATTTTGAAGCAAAACTTTGAATCAAATTATTTTTAGTTCTATCCAATTTTGTAGTAAGCACAATTTATTCGTTATTAAATTGTTTTAATGTCAGACATTATTAAAGCAATCAGAGCATAACCAAGTTGGTTTTTTATTCAACTTATTTTTTTATATCAAACAATACCTGTTTTTCGTGAGAAACTTGAGATCTACTGTATACTACTTTATTGACTCTAAAAAATATGCTGTGTGGAAATTTATTTGATTTAAATGTCTAAATTGTATTATTATATTGAGCACAAAATACAAACAATCAAACTTTCGAATGTATTATTGAATATAAGGTCATTAATACGAAAATATTTATTTTTAAATACAATTAAATTAAAGCATTTCTTATACAGTAATAGCGGATGAGTTGCGCATAAAATATGATTAAATGAATAATAAAAATAATAATTACATTGAGTTATACATTGAGTAAATCACAGCTAAAGGTTGGTTTCGGCCACCGAATCCCTGGCCAGTGGTAAGCGTCGAATGTTGTTGACAGCACTCGTATGGTATCTGTTGGCCATCATCGAGGGTCTGCCCATTATATTGGCGTCTCTGAGCGTTTGGTTCACATCATATGAATTGATCGGAAGCTTTGCATTCGAATGACTACTGAATTCGTTGGGAAAAAGCCTCCAATTATTGCTTTCTGTGATGTCTTCCTCTAAGTCCGACAGTCGAGAGTCGGTGTCGTCGTTGTAGACAGTGGTCGGACGGAGAGGCAGACCCGACAGACCAGTTGGGCTGCCATTGCTTTCGCGTCGATTCAACGCATGGTTTGTCGGTCTTTGTTCGTAAAGATTGTGGTTTTGGTTGATATCTGGTTCTGGTTGTGATAGCTTGACGTGAGTCTTGTCGTAACCATTGGGTGCTATTGTGTAGACATTTCCGTTCAAACCACTGCCACCGACCGTCACTGAACTTATTTTTCCGTTTTTCAGGTCTCGATAACTTGGATACCTGTGCTTGAGTGGCGCCGGAAGTCTTTTGTTTTCTGCTTCCTCTAGAGTATTTGGTAATGGCTTGCGATAACAGGTTGGGAACAGTAGGGATAGGCCGCCGGCGACTACTGATAGAGAACCGCATAAACCGATCGGAATAAACGGTGCGATCAGTTCGGCCTATAAGTGACAAAATGATGACTCGATTAGCAAAACTGGTTTGTCGTCGGAATCGGGAGAAGAAAGTGATTACCAAAATGGAGAGATGCGGTGCTGCCATTTGGCCCAATTGGCTCCAACTGAAGCACGCCGCCAGTCCTATCGACCTGAGTTGCACAGGTAGACAGTTAGACAGTTAGACAGTTAGATGCTTAAATAGTTAAATTAGAAATAGTTTGACTATAATTAGACTTAATTAACGGTATATTCGATTCGATTTGTTTGAGTTCAATGAAACTGCAGAACAGGAAGAGATTGAAACCGAAAACAAAAGCCAAACGAATTGACAAAATATTTACTCATTTCACTCAACGCTTCATTGACTCCGAATCGATGTCAACCGACCGTTAACTCAGTTAACATCAAACAAATAGTTTTGCTTTTATTTGCATTAATTTTCTTAACAATATAATACTGTATAATAGAATAGAATGCATACCTGATCCCTGTGGGTAATGTCTTGGCCGCGTGAAACCAGAGCAGCGCCGGTAGAGTCATGGCCAGCGTTCGGGCCATTAATACCATAGTTGACGGCAACAGCAATAAACGAAAGTCAAAGTCTGGCGAAACTATCGATTGAATGAATTAATTACATTATATTACAATGCAACAAATTAATTATATTATTGGCTTATAATTGATATAAATTGTGGGTAACTACTTTAAATTACTCAAATTAAAAAATATATTAACAATATTATTTTCAAATATTAATTGAAGCTAATTAGATTGGCAAAAATTTAGAATACATTTAAATCTATGTTTGATTTTTGTTTATAAGTTTATGGAAAGTATTATTTATGTAAATTTGATTGAATAGCAAATGATTGAAACAAATGTTTAATTCATACCATTTGTGTCGGAATACTTGGGTAGTATCTCCTGGAGTGTGATTGAAGCCATGAGTAGAAGGCCGGATACGATGAAGATAAAGGACTGAACAAAGCGCGGACCTAATCTGTAGCATCAACAACACACAATAATAAGTTGGAAATATGTCATTGTAAATTAATCAAGTAAGAATATATAATAATCAAATAAAGAGTATATATTCACCGAACGGCAAAGTGGTAGAGCAGCATAACAGAGCCCAAGTCGAGAAGGCCCCGGTAGAAATAATTGGCGTATTTATTGTCATTCAATTTGATGGTTTGCGGTTCAGTGACGTCGCAAGTGAGCGCCACTACGAAGAACAGGTAGAAGTGGACAAACATATACCAACGCAGACCCGGCGATGAAAACTTCGGTAGAATCCGGTGTCGCATAGACTGAGATATCGATGAAGTTTTCACATAATTGTAGAGATTTTGCAAATGGAGTCGAAAACTGGGCGAAACTGTTTTGCCGTTTTGATGGGCCAGACGTTCGACGAGGTTTTCGGCCGAATGTAGTTTCCCCTCCACTACCAGCCAGAGCGGCGACTGCGGCAGAAGCCAGATGTAGGCGAAGAAGACAATGCACGGCGCCGAGATGGCCAGTTGTACGAAACGCCAGCTCCGGATCGCCCACATTAGCAATGGTAGCAGCAATGAGGCACTAATGGAGAAGCAGATGGAGTACAGCGATGCTCTCAGTTGGTATGGCGTCGGGAAGAGCTCCAGAAGCAGCACAAAACTGGTTATTTGCAAACCCTATCGGAGTTCGGAATTACGGTATCATTGGGTTAAACAACAAAACAATTCAATTCGGATATCATATCAGTAATGCATTTAGATATCAGTGCTATAAAACTTCGATTTAATGTCTAGGAAGTGAATAATCCGTTTAAATGATTTTAAAGATTACTAAAAATATAGTAATTAGATTTGTATCATGTCTAAACGTTAGAGATTTCAAGATAAGAAAATTGTTTTACCGCTGAGAAGAAGGTCTGTAATGAGAATAGGATTGCGAACTGAAGAAAGTCTGCGACGAAATGGAGTGAAAAAGAGGCCGAAACGAAGAGATAGAGCGCCAGCAGTAGAGTTGGCTTTCGCTCACATCGGTCGGCGATCATCGCAAAGACGACGGAACCGATGATTGCCGTCAAGTGGTATAAGTAGAAGAGCGAAGTCAGCAAATACTTGCGCTCACAAACCAAATCGTATTCCATAACCAAATTGTGTTCGTTTTCGGGCGGTCTGTACTGCCAGCCATACGGGCACTTCTGGGTGCCCTTCCAGTGGTTGTAGGCGTCGATGTACATCACACACGACTCGAATGTCTTCATTTTGTTCTCGTGTCGCACCACTGGAAACCATTCGCTTTCACTGACGCTTACATTCGATGCAATCAAACCGTTAGTATTGAACGAATTCCGGAGCAGACATCGATGCGGCGGCTCTTCGGTGTAGAACTTCCACAGCAGTCCCGTGAATGAGACGGGAAACTGAAGACAGCACAAGAGGAATGCGACGAATATCTGGTAGCGGCCGGGACTGCCCAGGTGTAGGAGCACGTAGTCGAGAGGCGACAACATATTGATCTCTACCGCGAGTCGACTATTATTAGACTACTTCTCACAGAAGCGAGCATTTGATGCAAACTTTTCTCAGTTTAGGAAATTCACTAAAATTAAGTCAAATTTACATTTTCTCACTAATATTACGATACACTCAGTGACTATGAATCAGATGAATAATTAGCCAGGCACATATCGCATAATAAGCGGCTAACCCGCACACACACGCAGGTTAGCTGTAAAAAATTACACAGTTACTCGAAGTTTGCGTAAACTTTTCACCCGAACTGCTCGAGACTGAGACTCAAGCGTTTAATTCCTGCAGCGAATGGACGTTCAATCTGACCAAACAGTAGAGCACATAATGATAGGAAACTTCATATCATTGCTGACAATAAGAAACAGCAATTTTTGCTAACACTTGTGGCACACATTTGTTAGGATATAATTTGCTCTCAATTATGAAAATTACTCTTAAAACAGGAATTGTGAAGGCAGTGAATGTTGTCTTTAAATTGCAATTTCGACAATGTTTTCGACTGTCGTTCGCGTAGTTTCGCACAAAACCGACTTTAATTGATAATAGTTTAGTTGGAAATTAGAATTCAAAACCAGCCCTTCGCGCAAATTACCTCTTCATACGGGTGCGCTCGACGACTCTTCCGATCATTATCTCACTTCAACCACATATTTACGATATCGACGCCAAACCTCATCGGAACGTCAATTCGTTTTTTCCGTACATTGAAAACGAAATTTTCACCAAAAATAAAGTTTTCGTCGAAAGTGCGACAAAACAGTTGAAACGATTAATGAAAAACTTGTCGAACGAATGAAACGATATCATAAAAAGCGGTCCAAACGCTGCGATTGCAAACTCCACCTGAAGTGTAACCCATTATGAAAACGGTGTTCAGTAAGCGTAGCGTCGATTCGCGAGTCAACTAACCGACTCTAGACTTTAGCCAGAAGTTTACAATAAACAAAAATATATACCTCTATAAACTGTACTGTACGATATATTGCTAAAATATACATATTTCTGTTTCAATATTTATTTTGCCAATTCTATTTTAAATCGTGAGACTATTTTTGTTTCGAAAGTTGCAATTTATGATATTTTTAATATTAATTATTATGTTTCAAAATTGCCACTACACTTGATTAATCATAAAAATGTATTGCTATTCAAATATTTTTCGATGCGTTTTTTAATCTAAATTTATACATAAAAAATTTAATGTTATGAAAGCTTCTTTTGGCAATATTTTTTAAAATTGTTGAATAGTAACGCTTCAAATCTCATCATATGATTTAATGATGTAGTTATGAAAAATAGCAATCATTTCGAGCATTAAACTCGACTTCAAAACGCTTTTGATTCAAAGGTAATCAGTCGACTCAGACGACAGTTACGCCCGCTTTTCATAATTAAGCTTTTATGCCATCAAAGGTGGGGTTCTCGCGATGGACTCGATTGCTGTCTACCATTAGGTGCGAACTAGTGCACAACACCAGCACTACCCCAACACTACCCCAGCACTACCCCACCGCTGCTCCTTTTCACCTCCAAGTCCTGTTTGCTATTCTTTAGACCAATTGTTCGCAATTTATTCAAAAAAAGTTTTTTCAATTTTTGCAAAATTAAAGAATTATTTCTAAGATGTTTTGCAAAATTAGCTTTTTATACAAAAAATTTATATTTTTTGTTTTGTTTTTATAGTAATTTAAAATAAAATTTGTAAGTGAAAAAATTATTTTTTAAAATCAATAAATAATTGAACTTTATAATGAGGTTTAAAATATAAAAACTGACATTATACAGTAGTATATTTACATAGTTTACATTAAAAATTGATTTTAAAATTATAAAATAAATCATTAATCAAAATATAAATGAAAATGAGAAGTTTAATCGTTGTTGAATTCATTTTGATTAGAGGTTAGCATTAAAATTCATCACAACTATTAAGGTTTGCCTTTCAATTTGTATGATGATGATTTGATATTTAGCATAATTACAAATACAAATTATTTGTTTAATTGGAATTAAGTTTAAATGATAATTACATTGATAATTAAATTATTATTGTTTAAAATGAAGAACAGGAAAGGTTAAGTTCAAAATTATTACAAATTAAATTATCTATGAACGTTTTCAGCATGCAAAGTTCGTTACGGCTTGTATTTAAATTGTATTTCATTTTATACCTTATGAAAGTAACTCATATTTTATACATAATTTTGTTGATTTTATTTGTTAATTCAAAAATGTTTAACAATAAACTAAATTAACAAGTATATTTTAAGTTAACTTTAAAATTTTTATTAAAAAATACAAGATAAATTAAATTGAATTTTTACTCGTGATGTAAAAATACATTCAATCATTCATTCATTGCGGATGTAAAGCAATATTTAAAATTTTGAATTATAACAATATTATATTGTAACAGCAGTGCAAGTTTAATTTATGAATTTTTACCTTCTTAATAAATCGCGTCAAACACAAAGTGCAATGCAGTATTTCATATATTACTACCAATAGTTAAAATTATTTAATCAATATTTGTTGAAACAATTATTTTGAAAACATTTATTCATAAATAAAATTTTGCATTAAAAATTTAATCAGAAATATTACAAAACAATTTACTTGTTAAAAAATTTGCATAATGAAATGTGTAAAACGAATATAAAATTAAGTAAAAAATATCTAATTTATATCTATATTACAGAAATGAGCGAAATTAGCCCCAATTTGTGGCCCAATTATTGATTCTATTCGATAGGTTGTTAAATAGGTTAGTGATCGGGGTATTGGTCGAAACGGTCGGGAAGTTGGTCTGACCCCGGCGTGACGGCCAGGTCGGCCAAGTATACTGATGCGGCGCTAATGGGTCGGTAGATACAGTTAATGAGTCGGTTTGAGGCGAAGTTGGCGGCGCGTGTGCATTGGTCTGGACTATCGATGGCTGTGCCGATGATAAGCCCGATGTCGATGAGATGAGGAATGCGTTGTTATTATTCGCATTAGATATGCCGTTTCTATTCGTATGCTATTAAAAGATAATTTCAGTGATAATTCAAATTTTGTACTAAACAGACATTTCGAG
>JAQIXC010001347.1:0-15271 GCA_034697605.1 Metabelba pulverosa
ATGACTCCATTAACTCTTTCGAAGTATTTCCGATCGCTTCTGATATTCGAAGCGTTCGGAAATACTTTTTGCAATCGATGTGAACAGTGTATGGACTCTACTATAGCACCAGTTTTATTGCTTAACTCTATGCTTAAAGTCTAGTCTAAACAGTTTATTAATACTACCGGTAATTGAATTTTATGTCACTCATAAAATATTTAAATTTTATTTAATCATTCTTAAGTTTAGATTTTAAAAGGTACATGCTTAATTAGTCTGACAATTGAAAAAGAAAATGTTTGGTTTGAGAAGCGGTAATCAGTTTTTATTTAACTTTTTTCTTATCAAAACATTTATAATTGAATAGAAGAGTGAAAAGAATGAATAGATTGATGACTAGAAAAGCCAAACTCGAGATCCAGACCCACAACAAGCAGTTCCAACGCTGGAACTCATACAGATAGGCCGGTAATAGCCACTGCGCCTGACTTAGCAGCCATACGATGAGCACAAGTATCCACTGCTTGGCTGAGAGGCGAATGTAGGGCCAGATGAGCGGCAGAAGACATAAATACCAAAGAAAATACTGAGAAGTTATCACTTTATTGAGAGTAACGAAAGCCATTGTCTGACTGAACAGTGCGAACGCCAAGTCCTGCGTCTTGTGCTTAGAGCCCAGGCAGTAGTAAAGGGCGAGACCGACGACTGACACGATTTGGGGAATGAATGCGAAATATGCGAACAGTTTCTGCTTTTGTTGATCTCTAATCAGGTGATAGACATAGAAATAGGGACTGAAGTTGTGCTGCGGGTCCTTCCGGTGCAAGTGGTAGAGCCAGGCCTCGTCTAAGTAGAGTTGGCCGTAGAGGTGGTACGAGACATATGTGGGAACCGCGAAGCCGAGTGCAGCCGATGTGAAGAACTTTACTTTCGAGACATTCGGTTGGAATGCTTTCCACACTTTCGGGCTTTCGGTTAAATAGAGATAAAGGGCCGGAATGTAGATAATTGGGTAGAGTTTGAAGTGTATGACAAAGCCGTAGAGGAGACCGGCCGCCAGCAGCCGGCGCCGAACCAGACAGAGAATGGTGAGCAGGACTAGAGCGGTGACCACCGACTCGGCGCTGCCGCGCGTCGACACCACAGCCGGCAACGGGTTGTAGAGCCACACCATTGCACACAATTTGGCACTTCTTCGGTCCAAATAGTGGCCGCATATCACGTAAACCAATAAACCGCTCAATACATCCAAAGCCGAAAACAACAATTTGCCGAATTGGGCCGAAACGGTCACATTGGGCACCAGGAGGGCGGCCAGCAGTGGTGTGTAGCGGTAGGTGTCGCGCAGGAACGGCGACCGCCCGGCCCAGACATGGCGTGCGCCGTCGGTGAAGATCACGTAATCAATGTCTGTGTACTTGAGTGTCAGTACTTTGTCCTGAATTTCACTCAATATTATCAATAAGAGTCGTATCGCTAGTGATGTCCATAAGTGCGCCGAAAGCGACCGATTCGTCGCAAACCTCTTCAATGCCTTAAACATAATGAGCGCCTAATTTGTGACCAAATCGGTAAACATGTCTATAATTTAGTCTTAGTTAAAATTTGACTGATAAAAATCAATTAGCATGCTACAATTACTGTTATGTTTGTTCACTAGTAATGTTTAATATCGATTAGTATGAATAAAACCCGATTTCGCGTTTGTATAGCATTTCACGCATTCCCGTTATAAACATGTTTTACGTTATTTATTATTTTAAAGTTTTTATAATTGAAGTGAAATTTAAGCGCTGCTCAAAAACAACATAACATTTGCTTAGCTTTGAAATGCCCTAAACTTTAATCAAATACAGGAAACCTTACATTCATTGAATTGAATCAAATAATTCCCTTTCGATTAAGTGACGCAATAATTGAATGTTTTGTCGATAGCGTCGATATTATGGCAAATAATCACGTTTTGAATGTTTCGACTATTGAATCGAAATTTATTTCTCATTAAAGTCTAATTGAATTGAATTAAACAAATCGTAAAATCCGTTTCAAAGTGTGTTTCGATCGCGAAGTGCGAGTCATAGCGTCGGAAGTGAGCGAACGGCGAGTGAAGCGAACGATATGTCGAGCGTTAAGGGTATGTCTGAGTGACTCGATTCGAGCGTTTTGTGTCCACATCTCGAATGCCATTTGAATGCAATTGAAAAGCGGTTTAACTGTTCGGCAGAAATGTCTTTAATCCGAATCGAGTCGCGCGACCAGTGGTTGAGTAGTTTGGTGAAGCGGTTGGGCTTAGTGTTCGACGCGAGCCTTCTCTTCGAGGACCAGCTGCTGACCGACGCGACGAGCGACGAGTACCTGCTGGGCCTGGACCCGAAGGACTGGAAGAACCAGGACCACTACCGCCTCCTCAACGTCAAGACCCGCTGTTACGCCTCTCCCGAAGAGATTAAGAAGCAGTGTATGCGTCCGACCGGCCTCTCCGGCCGTCGCTTTAATCCGATTCTTAATTGTCTTCTCATGTCCACCCCTTCGGGTGCCCTATAGACCGGATCAAAGTACTTCGCCATCACCCGGACAAGAGGGCGTCGGCCACCGGACAGGCCATAGATCTCGATCTCGACTACTATTCGTGTATTACTAGAGGTTTGTCTCGATGTCTATGACTCGGAATTTAAGTTTCGATTAACTAATCGACTGATGGTTTGCGTGCATAGCGTACGAGATATTAGGCGATCCGATGAAACGGCGCTCTTATGACAGCATTGACCACACATTTGATAACGAGATTCCATCCATTAATGCCTACAATAAGTCAAACTTCTATTCAGTGTTTAGTTCGGCTTTTATTTTGAATTCCAGGTATTTGTCGATTCGATAGATGTTTTTGATATTACTATTAAAGCGATTCTTACGATTGATTTGTTTGTCCGAAAAGATGGTCTAACATACAGCCGGTGCCTGAGTTAGGGGACGAGAGGTCGAACATCACAAATGTGAACGAATTCTATAATTTTTGGTATAATTTCGACTCTTGGAGAGAGTACTCGTATTTGGATGAGGAGGAGAAGGAGAAGGGAGAGAACCGGGAGGAGCGGCGCTGGATGGACAAGCAGAACCGGGCCGCCCGGGCTCAGCGCAAGAAGGAGGAGATGCAGCGCATTCGGCAACTCGTCGACAACGCTTACCAGTGCGACCCACGGATCAGCAAATTCAAAGAAGAGGAGAAACAGAAGAAATTGGAGCAGAAGTTAGCGAAACAGCAGAACATTCGACAAAAACAATTAGAAGAGGAGAGAGTGAAGCGGGAGTTGGAGGAGAGGCAGAGGTCGGAGAAGTTGGAGAAAGAGAACGAATTGAAGGCTAAGAGGAATGAGGAGAAGAAGCAGAAGGAGGCGCAGAAGAAGCTGTTGCGCAAAGAACGCAAACAACTCGAGAGTCTGTTCGAGAAGTGCGACTATTTCGCCGAAAACGAGTCGAAAAGGATTAAGAATTTGAGTGAATTCGACAAAATTATGACTATTTTTAGTTTCGATGAATTGCAGACATTTCGACACGAATTCGAACGATTAGATAATGAAGACTCGAAACGAGACTTCTTTTACAAAGAAGTGGCAAAACTGAACTCGAAGTTAGAATCCGAACGGATTGGCCTCTCGTCGGCCAATAACGCGATGAACGGACAGTCGAATAACAGTTCGTCGAAGAAGAACTGGAGTTACGACGACATCCAGCTTCTGATCAAAGCGATTAAGCTCTTCCCGGCCGGCACTCAGGACAGGTGGGCAGTGGTCGCCAAGTTTGTCAGCGATAAGTCGACGTCGGGGTTGACTCGAAATCATAGAGACGTTATCAGTAAAGCCAAGGAATTACAGAATTCCGGTATTTATCTCATATTTTCGATTAACTAAAGACTAGACTAAAGAAACTTATGTCTCGTTTTTGTCGCTTCAGATCAATCGAAAACATTGAAAGAAGAGGTGAATAAGAATGCCTACAAAAAGTTGGAGGAATCGCAACCAACGAAAACATGTGATGAGTCGGCGCCGAGTCAGAGGTTTGACGGTATGTCTGCATTTATGGCCAATTTGCACATTTGTATCAATTTATGAAATTTGAAAATGATTTTTGATATTGTTTTTCACTATAAATGTAATGAATATATAATGTTTGGTCAGCGCCGCGAACTCTGCTTGAGCTGAACCCCGAGAGCTGGAGTTGCGAGGAACAGCAGCTGTTGGAACAGGCGATGAAGACGTTCGGCTCGTCGCTGGGCAGCGAGCGCTGGGATCGGATCGCTGAGTGTCTTCCGAATCGGTCGCGAAATGATTGCATCGAAAGATATAAATATTTAGTGAAACTAATTAAGTCGAAGAATGAAGCGAAGGCTGCCGTTCAGAAGGCGAAGAAATTAGGCGACAAATAGGCGACAATTGTTTTCAAAATCTTATTTACAATTCATTAGTTTTGCCAAATAATTCATTTTCTAATTCAAATTGAATTCTAATTTATTTTATTTGTATTTTAAAATAAAACCAATTCTTATTCAATAAATTTACGAACACTTATCGACTCAACGTTAGGCGAAAATTATTTTCAATACAAACCGATTGTAAGATATTTTGTGAATAAAATGCACTTCAGCTTTATATCGCATTTGCTTTAAACATGCAGTACATTCTTTAGCAGATTTAAATTATAAAAATTAGCCAATATAAATGTAGCCATGAGTAAATTTGAACACTACTTTGGTAAATTAAGCTTTTGATCATGATTAATTCCGGCTTAAAATGCATGATAAGCAAATCTGACTTTCTTAATAAAATGTTAATTTTTTAAAACATGAACTATGATTTACTTAATTACTTAAATAAGAAATGTACATGGACAACTTGAGCTTACATAACCAACCAATTTAACTTTTAAAGATTGATATGACATTATATTTTCGTAGTCTATATGGCTACAACTCAGTAGTAAAGTGGTAAATTTTCTAAATGGCAACCCTGCAATCTTACATCTACCGTATTTCGCGACTTAGTATTGCCGCAATACTAAGTCACGTAATACGGGTATATAATTTATATTGCCAATTTTAAAATGCAAATTACGCTAAATTGCTTAATAATAATAATAGTACATCTTGATTTGAGTTTTATGTTCATCTAATTAAAGTCTATTTCTGTAACTTTAGAATAATTCGTTTTAACATGTGCATACAGTAATTAGTGATTGTAAATTTATTTATCAAAATGCTAATAACTAATCTAAATATTTTATTTAATATTATATAATACAAGAATTTTTTATTTTCAAGATATACTTACTTATATATCTACAAATAATGACAATATAATAAAATATATAAGTTATACGATGAAAAATATACAACCTTTGCATATACTGTATATAAATGCGGTTTTAAATCGAAGAATTGGTAGAATTGTTAAGAATCGTAGAAAGAGTGGAATTGAATGCATCCGCAGTCAGCGGTGTATCGAATGACTGAATCTTAGCGTTCGGATCGTTTAGGATCTCTAGTATTAGGAACGCAATCAGAAGGAATGCAGAGCCCAGTAGGTCGCCCAGTGCTGTCAGCAGAGGGATGGCCGACATGTCCGGATTGATCTCATATGACCACAACAGGTGCACCAGATTATAGCCAACAAATAGTAAAATGAAGACCTATGCAGAAATTTACATTATTTAGAAATGTTTTTATAATCGATAAAATTATTATTTGCTTTACTTGTAATGTTGCGAATGATATGTAGAAAAGAATTAGAAATAAAGTTAATGTGATTTTGTCGCTCTGAGTGCCCCAAATGATGAACGAATACAACAGGTGTAGCGGTAGAGCCATCGACAACAGTATTAGACATAACTTTGTGCTCAGATCTAATTCATAAAAGTTTGCACTGATTAAGCAAAAACTACCGTATAAGGTAAAGTATAAAGATGAAATACAAATCATAAAAGTATGAAATCGAGTAAAATAATTGAAGTTTCGTAAACAGTATTAAGTGATTAGAATCTGTTTCGTAAGCATTCGATTGAATACCTCTTTGATTCCAAAAGACTCGAACGGGAGAAGTGATTCGACGGATTCCAAACGGAAGAGTTCCCAAAATGTTATTCATGTGCAGTCTTGTGGACAGTTTGCTGGCGGCGACGGCAACCAAATTACCGCCGACTCCGCAGATAACCGGTTGAAATGGCGGCAGTTTGTCGTATCTGGGGTTCGGAAATCGCAATAAATTATTTGTTATAAAGCGAAGAGAATTCGCAGCAAACCTATCGACAGCCGAGTCTAAGAAGAATCCTCCGCCGGAAGAGATTATCATCGCTGAGATAACTGGAGTCCACCCGCTGTGGACTAACTTATGAGTGAAACTGTTTTTGCGCGCAATTATGTAAAATACCGGCAATAGTATGAGGAATACTATTATCGAAGATATAGCGAGTATGGGAAGGGAAGCGCCAGTATTCACACTATCCGAGTAAATCCATTGCGAGAATAGAGCGAATAGGCCGGCAGTGCTCACGTCGCCCAGGGAGGCGGCTATCGGTGTCGCTATGTTGTCTGCGATTTCAAATATAAGTTTAAATTTACGCTGAATTTGAAAATTTTGCAGTCATTTAATACCCGGATCGATGTCCACCTTATTTGAGAAAACGATCACAAAAGCCATTATCAGACCTATTGTCCAAAACTGAGCATTAATTCATCGGCTCTTCAACTCATTTCAAACTACTTTTATATTTTAAATAACTTAAACCTATGTGCGAATTTCTATCAGTAATAATACTAGCATTAGATTTTATACAAAAAATAGTTAAAGCATTGTAGCAAAAATGAATTTAACCATACCAAGGAAGAAGCATGCCACATTCGCGCTCACAACACTACTAGCGGTCAGAACCAAACTGTGGTCTAAATTAAAAGTTTGTGTTTTACACAAATCGATTAAAATGGCGACAAAAGCGGCCAAAAACGAGACGACAGTAGCCTGACATTGCACCAGGGCCATATCACCCCCGACCATACGCAGGGTACGCGGCCAACTGTTCATGTGACCCAAATTTGCTTCCGTTGATAGTCTTGAATAAATTGCACTTGTAAATAAAAATAAATTATGCTAGTTTTGCTGATGTTACCTAGAGGCCATGGTCATTTCCAAATTACCCTTCAGACCTGTATTTTATAAATTATAATGCTTTTAAAACTGGATAATTAAATTATTAATTATTGTAAACTACCTAACAATGACGGAATTAGAATAAACATGGTCTTTATGTTAACAAATACATCCCAAGTTTGAATCATTGATATTATAACGCCTGCACCAACATTACCAAAACCTACCATGATGCAAAACAAATTTAGAAATAAAGTTATTTATATTAGCAGTAAATAAGATATTTCGATAATAACCGGCAAATAGAGAGGCAATGAGTATCTGAATCGCAGCTCTTTTGAGCGGCTCTTCGCCCGAAGTGTCTCTAATGAAAGACATGCGACGTCTGAGAGGGTTCTCATCTGAGAGGCCATTTGGAAGACTATTGTTGTCTGTCTTTCGCTGAACTATCGACAGTCTTCGGGAATATCTTCTGTCGTTATAGAAGTTCTTTAGGCTTTTAACGGAAGCCTCGCTATATGTGCGGTCTTTACCGCCGCCGTCGGGAACGACAGCTTTTTCCACATTATTGGTCGCATTAATCGTATTGTTGTTGAGATTGTTGTCGGCCTTACCAGTAAAGGCCGGATTGTCGTAACAAACTTTACTCGAGTAAACCTCTCCATTTTGGGCAGAATCGATCTTGGTAGTGGCGGTCACCGCGTCATCGCTCACCGAATAGTCGTCCGACTTCGGTGTTTGCGCCAAATTCATGATTGTTTTCATCGTTCGATAGTTTGCAGAATTTTCGGATAAACTTCATTAAAGTACTCGTAATTCAAGTGCTTCTGTTTGTTCGCTTCGAATGGGAAATAAATTTCAATTTGAAAACTTCACCATTACATCAATTATTTATATATTCGCTCACAACTTGTTATCATTTTTTCAAACATTAACTTCAATAAAATAATAACTTCTTAGATCCGAGTGTAATTTATACGGTGTAAATAGGAATTTAATTGTTCAAATTAAATGTCAGAACATGATTGCGAATAAACTATTTAACAAGTGATAGCTTTTTTGACGAGTTATCAGTTTTACGGATCAATATTTTAAACCCCAATAAAAGTAAAATGTTTACTCTATTAAGCGAAGACACAGACAATAAAGTGTGAAAAATGTATTCATCTCTTCTCCCATTAAATTCTTTCAGAGCATTCTTCACTTTAAAGAATTTTATTGCTACATTTTTCCACCAAATTGAATAGATTAAAATTATATCAAATATACTCTATATTATTTGTTATTAAAAATGTAGAAAGCTGTTATTTTTCTAAATCGTATTTTTGCTTAATATCTTCGCGAAACGATTGTTTGCACTGTATTTCTCGCAAACGAAGTGCTTTCGAAGCGCTTTCCAAATGGAAACGAAATTTAATTCATTTGTAAATATTATTTCAATGGAATAAACATCTGAATAAATATTTGTTTCAATTCTTGAACATTAGTCAGTCGTTATGCCGATTAACTTCACCCATCGGTACTGAAGCGATGAGAAAAAACAAACTCTCGAAACGATAATTCGATGTAAATTCTATTCAAAAATCATTCAATGCATTTAAATATTTGAATAGATGTTTGTTTTAAAAGAGTCGATAAATATTATTAAATTTTTACACTTCGTTGGTATTGCAGTGACTGGTTGTGAAACTTAACATTTTTATTGTCACTTCGATTATTCAGATTCACGTTTTTTTCTATTCAATTTATACATTAATACAATTTTCTCCTATTATTTCGATTTTAATTCGATTTTAAGGCATTACATGATAAACACACTTTTTAATTTACAAATTTATGTATATTGATTTTTATATATTATTAAAATTTTGTCTAAAATAAATTTTTTTAACATTAAAAGGAAGTTGGAAAGGAAGCAGGTTTAAAAAATAATTTCTATAGAATTCTTGCCGTACTAGTAAGCATTGTTCTACTCTTACTATAATTTAAAATTAAGCAAGCTAAATTACAATAATTTATTTGCAATAAATTATATATTTATGTGTAATAAGTACAAAAGTAAGAATAAGCATTTTTACATTTCCAAAAACATAAAATAAAAACTCAATTTATAAAATTTTAGATAAAACTTTATAATGATAATTTATTTATATTATAGTTTATTTAAATAAAAAATTAGTTAATTCTTTTTATTATTTAATACGTCACTTAAAAAGCTAAATTGTAAAATATAATATATATTTTAAAAATAAACTTACATTATTTTTTAATAGATTTAACATTTATTTATAATTACTACTATAAATATATAACTTAAATTAAATTAAAACTTTGTCAAAATAATTTTAAAATCATTTAATTTAAATATTAACTTAACATGGTTAAAATTAAAAATTACATTAAATGATTAAAAATTAATCAAATCTAAAATTATAAATTTAAATAGAATAAAGATAATATTGTGGTTGAAAATTTAAAATACGTCAAAACCATCTGTAGAGCAAACATATGAAAAATTAGCGAATTTTAAAACGGCTTTAAATCAAAGTCATTGAAAAAACCACTAAATTTGAAATTAGAAATAATTGCGGTGTAAACAGAAGATTTATTTTTAACCTAAATTAGCTTAATGTATTTTTAAATACTCTTAAACCTTATTTAAAAGCAATGCACGATTTTTTGCGCATAACCTAAACATTGAACTATCAAAACAACATAATAAAACAAATTATTTATTTATTAAGCGTTTAGCAACACATTTAAAATAATATATTTAAACAAAATAATTATAAATATTGTATTATTAAAAGAAATTCACCAGTGTTACATTAACTAAAGCGCACAAGAACCAATAGGGCATCGAATTTATTGCATTGTACAGTAATAAAAGATAACAAATGTTAGTTATAAAAATACAACTTTATTGTTAACTTTATTATAGCGATACAAATACAATCATATTATAGAGTATTCACGTGCGACAAAAAGTTTCCATTTTTTAATTGAATTTATTTCCAATTTACGTATTTATTATCAATAATTTACAACATTATTAGACGTGTTCTAACATTTTATATAACAATTTTTTTTATCATTGATTAGTAAAAGTGATTATATAATGACGTTTAATGACTTAATACAAAACACACTTTCTAACTTGCTACAAATGATAAATGCAATTTCGTTTCAATCAAAAGTTGTTTATTGTTATATAATTTTAGTCGACATTAAATAAGTAATTTTGTTAATTGAATAACTTATTTGAGGTTTATATAAAATATATAAGAATATTTTAATGCAAAGTTATATAAATTGTACAATAAAATAAGATGAAGTAATAAAAATTTTATTTGTGCAAAGCATAAATCAGGTTTATATAAATTTTAAAATAAAAATAGAAATTATAACTAAGAAATAATCAATTTGAATAAACAATAACATACAGGTACTATTAAGATTGTAAAGCATAAAAATTTATTTTCTAAATCCAAAATTCAATGTACATTATGTAACGTGAGAACTTATGATAAATAGTTAACTGGTTAATAAATATTAATAAATTGTATAATTACATAAATATAATGTAAACTGTACAGTATCAGTTTAAACTTTACTTTTACTAACACTGTAAGACCAATAACTTACGGTACATAGTACGTAGCTTGTTACATTTATTTAAACATGACCTTTTGACTAAAAATAATTAAAGTTATAGCCTATAACTTATATGTTTATTAATCTGATTATATAATGATATTAATGGTTAGCATGCACAAATAAATTGCGCTCAATTACTGCAACACATCTAGTGTTAAACATAAACCAGAATTGCTGTCAATTCCGGGTCTTATCAAAACCAATTGAATTTAAGATGGATAAAATATTAAAATTGATTATATTAATTAACTGAATTAATTTAATTAAAACTAATAACATGCTAGATTTACGCAAATTTGACTAAAATTTTATAAATAAATAGTTTATAACTTGAAAAAATAAAAGCGTAAGATTTGACTTTCTACTCTAATTTTATAATAAAATAAACTATTATACTGTGTAGAATTTGTCAAACATTTATTTGTAAAGTTATCACAATAAACTTTAAATGTTTAAACCGCTGTATACTGTTGAATTTATATAATTTAAAAATTCACACAAATAAATTTTTTAAATTATTAAAAAGTGTAACAAAAGTCATAACTAAATAAACTAACTAATTAAATAAAAGTTTTAAAATAACATATAATTACATGTAATTACCAAAATATATTACATTACAAAATTCAATAATTTCAAAATTAAAGATAAATATCAAATGTTATATTATTAAT
The DNA here is from genome assembly GCA_034697605.1 of Metabelba pulverosa. Lineage (NCBI taxonomy): Eukaryota > Metazoa > Arthropoda > Arachnida > Sarcoptiformes > Damaeidae > Metabelba > Metabelba pulverosa. The sequence continues at coordinate 11,450 of JAQIXC010001347.1, forward strand.
TAGACAAACGTTAATTCAAACGTAGAACACATCTGTACAATTTCTAACATAATTGAAACGATGAATATTTTCAACCAAATTAGTATTGATTTGATAATGAATTCAATTTTATTGTTGTTTTTAAAACTAATTACAAAAGTCTTGAGTGAAGACAATGTCTGCGAAAATGTGTGTAAAGACAACACCAAATGTCTGCAGTTATGTCGGCAACAGTTGGCGAACCCGAACCGCAATGCGTTCAGTCCTCCGCATTGCTGGTTAACCCGTTTCGGCGACATAGCGTCCCAACACATCCCGGGGTAAGACTTTTGAGCACAAGACCCTCCATGGGTTGTTTCATTTGTATGAAACGCAAACAAGTGTTTGATGAGAGTTGCCATCAATCGCTATAACCCAACGGATGAGCACTTCTGCGGTGAAGTCGTAATTAGCGAACGTTTCGGACTAATGGCCGCTCACTGTCTGTAGGTTTACGTCCAATACTAACATTTATTACATTTAATTACATTCAATCATTTTAATACAAATTCTAACTCTGCTTGTAACTGTAGCAAATGTAACTGTGCTCTTTATATAATTTTAAAAATAATCTTTGAAATTATTATAGAATTATGAAACAAAACAATACCCAGTTGCACATGTTAGCAAGCACAAATGAGTTACAATACTCGACAGCAGACAACACAACAGACTTCCTGTTTTATATGATCCGGAATTGCTGTCTATTTCGTGATATTTTATATAAAACACATCCAAATTTCAACATGACACTTTATCGTCGATATTACCATGGTGAAAAGATCGAAACCAATTGAGTTTGCGATCGAAAACAACCGATTCGTAGTGAACAGCATATGTTTGCGGGAAAAGACTCGTTTAGGCTATTGATGACTAAGACTCGTTGAAATATATTGATTGGATCAATACTAACAACATGCTAAACTGTAAGATTTTACATATAAATCAATAATATATACTGTATTTTGTAAGCAGATATCTACCTTCTAAAAACTTAAGCACATATTTTATTCTTATGTTTTTATGACTTATTATTAGACTTGCAACTTGGTGGTTTTTTTACAGGGGGACAAAACATATTTGGACAAAATTGTTGCATTATTCAAAATTATATAAAATATATAAATTATGTAAACAAGAAAACGAGTATCAAATCGAATAATGTAAAATCGTATAATGTTACGTCGAATAATGTAAAATCAAATAATGTTAAATTGAATAATGTTTAGTTAAATAATGTAAATTCAAATGAAGATAAGTGCAATGATGCTAAGAATAATAAGTCTAATTAAAAATAAATAATGTTAATTTAAATTTCAAATATAAATTCTTATATCAAATAATATGATCATGAAACTGAATTTTTCTACTATTCTCGCTATTTTTGCTTTAAATTGGCGAATAGAATATTTAAGATGTTAATGTACAAAATGCTTTTGATTTCATTTAATTATCTTTAGCCGTTTTTGCGTGATTAATTTTTTTCGGTCCATCTTTAGCCACCATTATTGGAACGACTAATTATATCTAATATGAAGTGAAGTATAAAATAGTTTCTAAATGAGTATTGTTTCTATCGTTTCTCTCCTTTCCTTTATTTCCATTCTTTCTATTATTTTTGTATCATGCATAAAACTAAATTTCAGTGGAGAGTTTATTTTTTCTCATTAATAAATATAAAAATAATTATCGAAAAGATATTTTATTGTCGAACTATATAATCTTTGAGGCCATGTCTACAAACCATTTGTGTTGTTTCAGTCCTTCAATGGTCGGTCGATTGGAAGGATCTTTACGAAGAATTAGCATGATGAAAGCAATACATTCGATGCTAACCTGCCACTTGTTTTTGCCCTGGTAGGGGTTTTGGTAATCCTGCAACATTGGCACGAACTGCTTCTCACCCGCCAGACACTCGGCTAACAGTATTCCCAGACTATAAATGTCTGTCGCCTTCACATCAAAGGGAGGTTTGCCGCGAACGTATGCTTTGACCTCAGGGGCCATATACTTGCGAGTGCCGAATGAGGCGCCGAGTTTGGCCTGGGTGCCGCCAAATTTCCTCGAAAGGCCGAAGTCTGTCCACTTGTAAATATACCGATTATTTTCGGTAGTGTAGACCACATTATGGATCTTGATATCCATGTGACAGATGTTGAGATTGTGGAGGTATTCCAACCCTTCGACCAATTGGCGGAATATATCGAACGCCTGGCGCTCATCGAAGCGCTTATTCGGATGATTCCGGAGAAGACTTTTGAGATCGCCTTCACATAACTCCATAAATATTAGGGTTCGGATATACGGAAACCCCGTTATCTCGTCGTGAATATGGAACAAGTGCTCAATTCTGACAATATTCGGGTGCTTGAGCTCCTGCTGCAGGTTAGCCTCGTTTAGCATGACCGAGACAGCCCGGAAAACGGTAGTGGTGTCATATTTCCTATTGAGTGTAATCACCTTAACCGCTAAGTCTTTGTCGTAGAACTGGTCGCTCGCATTCCTGAAGAGGCGAGAAGTGGTAACCCTATAGACAGAACCGTTGCCACCACTGCCTAACAGAGCGCCGATAGTAAAGCCATATCTTAGCAGAAACTCAGTTTCATTTTGGTCTAAAACATCGCCAAAATCAGTGACTGTAAAGTATTTCGGGTTGACATCCGACCAAACCTGATAGTAATGGGAATAGTTAGCCGCGCCCTGCACCGGCAAGTTGTCCTGTGCTCCGTATACGGCTCTCCTCGTCGTCTTGTCAACCACCTCCAAACCCACTTCACTCGGGTGGTCCGCCATATATCCCGAATCGGACTGTCCTTTCGGAGATAAAGAGCCGGACTGTGAACGAGTGCCAGCGGGGGTAAGAGTGTTCACTATCGGGTATCCCGAACCCGGTATCTTAACCCAATTGTCGTCCCATATCGGCACATAGTACGGGTGTTTATAAGCATCGAAGGCAGACATGGGTTGCGCACCGCTTTGGTTTCGCAGTCGAGCGTATTGTCTGTAGGCCGCGCCGGGCTTTACCTCATCTTCTTCTTTCCGTTTCGCACTTTCTGACTGCTTGGGCGCTAAGTCCTGTTGAGGTCCACCCCTACCCTTCCCGCCACTAACACCTATATTCTGTGCTGTGGAAAGCGCTTTGGCTTGACCCTCGAGTGCACTTTGCCCCTGTCCCATTTTCTGGATGTGCAGTAGGTGTGGCTGTAAACCCAAAAATGCTTTCTGTCTATAGCTACTTGTTTAATTTTAGAAATTTAAATTCAAATAAAAATATAATTGTATTATTGTTCTAAATATTTTCTAAATATCTTTACATTTTATTTATATTCAGTATACAGCCATTGAAATGCAAGACTAAATTTTTCATATTCATACTATTTTAACCTGCTTAATTATTTTTTTAAGCCCTAAGATCTTTTTTTAGGTAATTGCTTGTCATTTTCAAAACTGAAAAAATTTTTTTAACGTCAAACTTTAAGTTAACTTTTTAAAGAATGCGCATGGCAAAGAGTAATTTTCGTATTTATAATGGAGGCTAGTCATTAAATTATAGAAATTAATTTTTTTACCCAAATTGTTAGTTTATTTTCTATAAATTTATAGTTTTGAATTACTCTTATATTTTAAAGCTTTCGAATAGCGTTTGTGAAGAAACCTATTGTTTATTTATTCCTAAATTAGAGTTAAATGTTTAATCATGCACTATTTTAATCTTTAATTATTAAGTTATTTAAGTATAAGCATGCGCGAGTTTTAAATGTAAAAATTCGGTTACAGTTAATATCAAACAATTTAAAGCACTTA
>JAQIXC010001348.1:0-15271 GCA_034697605.1 Metabelba pulverosa
CAAACGTTTCGATTTCACGCAAACCGTAGTTTCCGTCGCTTTCGACCACTTTCTCGCACTAATCGGCAAATGTATGATAAAATCAATTCTTATATAAAAAAATATTTATTAATTAATTTTTATTCAGCATTTATTAGCAAATATATGCATAGAAATTATGGCTCATTTTACAACTTAATATTTATCATTTGGTTTACAAACTGTCTATTTTGGATATATTTGTTTTGCAGTGAAATTGTAGCAAATTTTACAATAAACCCGACATTTTCAATAAATAATTTAAATCAATTAATTCATGATGAGCGCAATTTAAGCGTTATAATTTCTAGATGGTCAAATTTCTATCAAACATTTATAGAGGTAAAATAAAAATAAATACAAAAAAAATTATTAATTAAATATTTTTGTAATAATTTTAGCCAAGATATCCGCATTTAAATTATAATTTTAATTTTCATTACGAATATATTTCGCGACGAACGCTAAACTCAATTATCAACGGCTCAGCCGTAATGATAACGACTGAGAATAAAGTCGACGAAACGATTGTCGAGAATCCGTCGCTTCCGTTGCATAAGTCGAGTGAAAATCAATTTCTAATCGTCAGCGGTATCTTAATCCGAAAATTTGTGCATTCTACTATTAAGAATATAATCAAACGAAAGTACAGTATTATACGTTTACTTTATTAATATTTTAAAAACTAATTGGTTCTATTTTCAAATTCATTTTTATTATAATTATGTGATAATAAATTTACATGTTATTTATACATTATTTAACATAGGGTATATTACTATTCTACATTGGGTAGAAACTACTATATTAGTAAACAATATAAAATAAATCAGTTAATTTAGTTTATTTTTAATTAAACTTAAGTTAAAAATGTTTAATTTTGATTATTATATAAACTTTATCTATGTATTAAATATTAATTCAAATTTAAATAATAATTAAAAATAATACAAAAATTAATAAATACGAATCTAACAAAAACAATGTTCTAAATATTTATGTATACATTAACAATTTAAATATTTATTATACTTAAAATAGTTATATAAGTGTCAGACACGTTTTTTATATTTCAACTTGCTCTGACAACTTTTAAATAACTTATTAATATATTTCTAATTTTAGATATGCTATGTTACATGAAACGGGAACTTTGCATCATAAAATTAATCAAATTAAGCTATTTTGGCAAACAATTGATTATCAAAACTCAAATGGCAGTCAAGTACTCAATGCAGTCGACACTGCGTTTTACGCATTGAATCTAAAAGACGTCAATATTTGTCTTTCATTTTATTTGGCATTTATTGGTATTTTTATAACAACTTTTACATTTATATTTGAAATTATTTTTTGCGAATATTTATAAATTACTTTGTTTATATTTGAGCATTTCACATTATTAATTTAAAATTAAATGTCTTACGACAAATAACAAGTTTATAATTGTTTTACAGCTATATTGACACATTGTAAAATATGTACACAAATACACTACACACCATTATGTAGTTTTGTATAGATTCTAGTAAAATAAATATATGATTTTAATAAAAATAGATATTTTATCATGTAATATATCATATGTTTACAATTACCTAATTAATACATTTATTAATAAGAATTACTGATTAATCGTAACAACGGCAGTCATACGTCACTTCGCGTCGCTTTTTCGGCATAAATAGCGAAATAAATTCGCGAAAACTCGCGAAACACGTATTCATTGCCCGGAATATATGACGCAATATAAATCGCGCTTTTCGTAGAATAACGGTTAATATCTTCAATGTGTGTTTCATGCTAAAATGTACATTTAACACAAATAATAATAATAGTTAATAATTTTAAAAATAAACAAAATAATTATGTCAATTGTTCATTTGTTTTAAGCTTAAAATAATATATAATTAACAAACAGTGTGTTTCTATGACAATATCGATTTTTCAAAGAATTTGAAACTTAAACTTATCCTTGAATTATAAATTATAGTATAATTATTGTATATTTAGAGCAATTTTAATTATGTCATGTAATCTATATTGTTTTAATACGTCTTTTATGTGTTATGTATTGTTAGGCATAATAAAAAATTTGAAAGTTTTTAATAATATGTTTATATACTGTTTTAGAATTTTTTTTTGGAAGATTAGAGTTTTTTCTTTATTTTTTTTGAATAGTATTAAATTTTAAAAAATAAATTATACAAATAGTATAATATTTACTGTTTAAATAATATAATGTACTATAGGATTATACATAATTTATTATGTTTGTATAATTTGTTTTAAATTCTGATAAATTATTTAGGTTAATCGCACTGTATGAAACGGGTATTACAAATCAGCACATTTGCATATTTCAATTGATGAACCAAATTTATGGACAATCTAAACATGATAAAAATAACGCCCTTTTTTACAATTTAGATATAAATACTATTAACATAGAGAAATTAATTCGCGGACCTATTTACAGTCTAGTTATATATTCACTTGTTAGTTTAACTATGCTATTATTTAAGATTATGCAGATGTAATTTTGATTTTCAAGGTTCATATAAATATAAAATACATTATTTAATTTATAATAGTGCAAACTACCTGTATCGAACATTAAATTATAAAAATTATATATATTATTTTATATTTATAATTTACTAATTCAATTAATTAAATTGTTAAATTTTTTTATTTTAAAAATTTTATTTAAAATATTGAATTGAGTAATTTATATTGTTAGAATTAAATTATTTTATATATTCAATTAGCTTTTTCATAAAAAATATCGATATTAATATATTGATTTTATAATTAATAAAAATATTAAAATAGCATGAAATTATTTTAGATCAATAAATTCTATTTTGAATATGTTTTGAGTATAGCATTGCAGTTCAATATAAATAATCATCATATGACTAAATGTAATTTTTAAATAAAATAAATATATTAGTAAAATGAAGCTAGATTGCTTTATATTTTTATAAAATTGTAACAGTACAAATATTTCCAATAATATTAAAAATAATAATGATTGCGATCTTACAGTTTCAATTCACAAATCACAGGTATTTATTAAGTATAAAATTATTTAAACATGAATAAATAATATTTAAAATCATTAAACATTTATTAACGTGATACAAATTTGATCAACAGTATTTACGAGAAGACAAAGATGGTTTTTATCAAATTTGCAATATTTTTGCCATAATTTTAGACATAATTAAACGATATACAAAATGTCGGTAAGAGTATTCATACAATTAAAATATTATCAAGCTACTAATTAAATATTTAGTTTATATATAAACATACCAAGACAAAATGTTGGTGGTACTCTGCTTAATTCCATCTGGACGGGCATGATGCGAGAAATATTTGAAAATGTTTGATTGTTAAATTATATATAAATAGCTTTATATATACAGTTTAAAAATTAATCTGCGCAATTCTAGAAATCTGATATAACCGGCGCAGATATGGCGTTCACATAAAACCGATTCTTAATAACTGAACCGATATATCCAACAAATATCAGAAATCAATTATCGATATTATCAAGTAACATTATCATGGTCAATTCGGTTTCACCATTTGATTCACTGCATACGTCGGTAGTAATTGCAGTGATAGGTCTGTTCGCACTCTTCGTGACAATCAATGTATTGAAAGTCTATCGAAAACATCGAAAACTCGACAAACGTTTCGATTTCACGCAAACCGTAGTTTCCGTCGCTTTTGACCACTTTCTCGCACTAATCGGCAAATGTATGCAAAATATTATTTTAATATAAAATAATTTTAAAATTTTTTTTAAGGTTTTATTAGCAAATATATGCATAGAAATTATGGCTCATTTTACAACTTAATATCTATTATTTGGTTTACAAACTGCCTATTCTGGATATATTTGTTTTGCAGCGAAATTGTAGCAAATTTTACAATAAATTCCACATTTTCAATAAACAACCTAGGTCAATTAGTTCATGATAAACGCAATTTAAGCGTTATCATTTCAAGATGGTCAATTTTTTATCAAACGTTTATGAATGTACGTTAATGTATAGTTTATGTACAATATATTAACTAACGAGTGTAATAACAAAATATATTGATTAAATCTATGTTACCGTAATTTTAGCCAAGATATCCATATTTAAATTACGACTTTAAATACAATTACGAATATATATCGCGACGAACGCTAAACGCGATTATCAACGGCTCAGCCGTAGTCGTAACGACTGAGTATAAAGTCGACGAAACAATTCGCGACAATCCGTCGCTTCCGTTGCATAAGTCGAGCGAAAATCAATTTCCGATTGTCAGCGGTATCTTAATCCGGAGATTTGTGCATTCTACAATTAAGAATATTATCAAACAAAAGTATTGATTATTTTCTAGATATAAATTACTTTAATTTATTATTATTTGAAAATTTTGCTTGTTTTTATTTCGTGTTTATTGTAAATATATATTTATTAATTTATATTTTATATATTTAGACTTGATAAAATATATATTATCTCATACTATTTTAACAAATAATATAAATTAATTTTTTTTGTTAAATTATTATATCTTTTACTAATTTATATTAAAATTCAAGTTTAATTGTAAATTCACTATTACATACTATATATTACAAATTATATTATATATAAAACTAAATATGTAATTTTTATTTATGTTAATTATGTTTTTTAATTAATGACTTGCATAAAAAATATAAAATTACACTTTAATACAATTTTAATTATAATTATTTACAATAAATATTAGTATACTTTTGTTAGCTTTAATTAACAATATATTTTTATTCTAGGTATGCTATTTTACACGAAACGGGAATATTATATCATAGAATGAATCGAATTAAGCTATTTTGGAAAACAATTGATGATCAGAACTCAAATGGCAGTCAAATACTCAATGCAGTCGACACTGCGTTATACGCATTGAATCTAAAAGACGTCAATATTTGCCTTTCATTTTATCTAACATTTATTGGTATTTTAGTAACAACTTTTACATTAATCTTTGAAATTATTATCTGTGAATATTTATAAACTACTTTGCTGATATTTGAGCATTTCACATTATTAATTTAACTTTAAATGTTATACGACAAATAACAAGTTTATAAATGTTTTACAACTTTATTCGACACGTGGTAAAATATTTACACAAATACTGTAAATAGCATTATGTAGTTTTGTATAGATTCTATTAAAAATAGATATTTATAATAAATATTATTATTTTATCATAAAATATATAATATGTTTACAATCACCTATTTAGTAAAAAAACATTGTTTAAATTATAATAAAACATTTATTAATAGTTATTACTGATTATTCGTAACAACGGCAGTCATACACCACTTCGCGTCTCTTTTTCGGCATAAATAGCGAAATTAATTCGCGAAAACTCGCGAAACATGTATTCATTGCGCGGAATACGCGACGCAATACAAATCGCACTTTTCGGGTAATAACAGCCAGTACTTTCAACGTGTGTTTCATGCTACAATTTACATTTACCACCATATAATAATATGGTTTCTAATTTTATAAATAAACAAAATAATTATGTCAAATTGTTCATTGGTTTAAGCTTAACATAATATATAATTAACTAACATTGTGTTTCTATGACAATATTGATTTTTCCAAAGAATTTAAAACTTATCCTTGAATTATAAATTATTTTATAATTATATTTAAAACAATATTAATTATGTTATGTAATTTATATTTTATCTCTATTATATGTCTTGTATATGTGATGTATTTTTAAGCATAATGAATTTAGTACATATTTATTCTAAAATATTTGTATAATGTTTTAAATTTTTTTTAGAAAATTAAAAATTATTATTAATAATTAATAAAATAAAATAAATCATACACCTAATTTAAAATTTATTAAACTTTAAATATAAAATATACTGTATATAAATTTATATAAATATAAAACAATATGTAACATTCATAAACAATAATTAAAATCTATTAAAAACTTTTTCATGCAAGTTATATACTTATAGCACATTAATACGAAATTATACTTAAATTTATAAAGTAAATATATTACAATAATAAAATATTGATGCAAGATATTAATTTTTTAACTTAATATTTTTGCACAGTAATAATTAATTTTTTTAAATATAATAATTTAATTTTAATGCTAATTATCAATAAAAATTATTCCATTGTTTTTACATGATTAAAATGTTAATGCAAATTAATTTCATGTATACTCAATTAATAATGTGACATATTTAAAAATTAACACGCTAAGAGCATAAATATTAGAAGTTTAAAATAAAAATATATTTGGTAAACATATCTTATAATAATTAAAGCATGCTTACTTCATAGCAGCGAAAGTAGTTGACAATAAATAGTTTCCAACACCAGCAGCCGATTTTATTATCTCCAATATTTTCAATTAAAGAATTAAGCTAAGCAATAGTTGTAATTTAATAGATTTAGATTTAATTAGTTTATAATAAATAACATTCTCATATTTACATTTTGATTTAAGGAAAACATTTGATATCTGCCTATATTGCGATTTAGCCCTAAAGTATGTGTTATAACTAGGGTTGAAAATTACAACGTAATTTTCATTTTGGTGAAACTTTCACGGTAATTTTCGTAATTTTGATGAAATTTTGGTGTAATTTTGAAATTTTTAAAAATTATAATACTGATGTGCTAACATTAATTTCAAACTAAACATAAAAAATATTTAACATTACATTCATTTCTATAACCCAATTATATTTTAATTATTATTATAAATTAATTATTATTAACGGTTCAATAAATTTGATATATTAAACCTTTTAATGTCTATTGGTGCTATATAGAATAGTGAAATTTTAAGTGTAATTTTGAAATGGAGGTGAAATTTACTAGGTAATTTAGCGAAAATTTCATTGGCAACGTTACCAAAATTTCACCACTAACATCCCTAGTTATAACTCTAAAACTAGTAAACAGTTTATATGATTAATTCGCTTCATATGTAACAAACGACGCGATATGTAAAATAAACGCAAACTTTGTTTCAAAATATAGTAGAATATAATGTTATTATCTTTTAATTTTAGTATATATTAAAAATAAATATTTCTAAAGTTTATTTACAACTATCATGAAACATATATTTAAAGAATATATGAAAAATTAATATAAAAATCAATATAATTAAGAAAATTATATTTATGCATATAAAACTTGTTTATTTAATTTTTAAAAATTTATTTGAAATAAATTTTAATTATACATTAATAATTAAATATTGATTTAACTCAGAATATTTTATTTAATAAATATAAGCGTGCTCTTAAAATTTGTTAATTATAACAAAATAATTAATTTATGTATGTATTTTTATACCAAAAATAATGAATATAGAAATGAATATACAGTAAACACTAAAATTAATTTACATAAATAAATATACTGCACATATAATATACACGTTAATTATTGCATTAATATTCATAATGATATAATTATTTATAAATTATTAATTTATAATTAAACATTAATGGCAATGCATATATAATTAGAAAGATAAATGTCAAATATATGCATCTAACGATTTAGCTTATATATTTTACACGGAAAACAAACAATACAGAATAGAATCGAAATCAGCATAGTAAAATTAATTTAACATGGCTAAACTAAATGAAAGAATTAACATTAACAAACCATTGCCGCAAAGTTACACAATTGCGTCGATTGAGACTATTCTGTATAAAATCGGCCTATCCTTTAATTTAGATCTGCATAAAGTAAAGCGCAACTTATTTTGCCATCCACCATTTATTACACTAATACTTTTAATATTTATTATAAAAATGGTTATCTCACTGAATATTCCTTTTGAAAATGAATACCTATTTATAATAGTCGGCGACTGTAATCACTTACTCGGCATTCCGTATCACTTAAACGTATTCTTGATACTTTATTGTATCATGAACATTATTTCTCAATTTATATTTTTATATAATAAAATTTACAAGATTACACCGACATTTCTAAAATTATTCGACTTCTTAGCAGGTACAATTACTGCGCAGTCAATTGGCCTATATAAGCAAGCTGATATTCTACTCATAATTAAACAAGCAAAAATTGTATTCGGCATTATTAATTTTATTATCTCATCTTCGTATATATTTGGTATGTTCTGTTTGTTTCCTTACATGCTAAAATGTACATGGTCACAAATTATTGTATGGGGGTTACCACACTCATTTAACATGGCTTTGATTGGTCGCTTCGGGTTAGGTTTTATACTGTACTTATTGGCGTATTTTTATTTTATTAGTTTATATTTAAAAATAAAAATTAAACATGTTAATGAGAATTTAGAGCAAAGAATTTGCTCAAATAAACATTGTACTTCTATATACATTGCGAGTGCAATGCGCGCATTAGATGCGATATATTGCGAGATTGATGACTACAACACCACTTATTGGTCGAAATATTTATTGAACATATGGGCATTGCTTGGAACAATTTCAATCTTGCTAATCTACGTATTTGTATTTCATACATTAAACATTCTTAATAACATAATATTATTTTATGGCATTATACTACATGCAACACCGTTTGTATTTATATTGTACACTGCATCATCAATTAATTATGAAGCAAATAGAACATATAAACTAGTTAACAGTTTAATAGTAAAATCTCATCTTGATAATATTTTGACTCGATCTGGTTATAGGATAACATCTGTTAAATATAAGGTATTTATTTAAGAATAGCAATTAGCTGGCAAAATAAATTTTGTCATTAGCTAGTTCTATATGCAAGATTTCAATCTAATACATAATAATTTAATCTAGGTAATGTCGCTGACAGCTGTGATGGGTGGAAAACGGGTTGGCTTTTGGTGCTGGAAGCTATTTATCATTAATTATTTTCGTTGCTATGAGGTAATGCATGCGCAATTATTATTATATAGTAACATTTTTAATGATGCAATAACTTGTAACTTAATTTAATAGATCTTTATATTATTGGCGTTATTCTTCCTGAAAATGATTGACATATCAAGTTATATATAAAATTATATTGGAAAATTATATGTAAATTGGATGTAGTTTTTAAATGTATGTGCAGTAAGTTTTATTTAAGTTAAATTAAAAACTATATTAAACATTATATCCGTATAAAATAATTAATAGTTTGATATAATTAATATATTGGAATAATTATATTCTAGCAAATAGGGCAAAGGTAATATCTACATGATAATGAAAAAATATTGATCTTATACTAAGTACGTATTAATTAACTACATTATTGGCGCTGGCTAAGTGTTAGCGTTAACCTTGACATTATCAAATATGATGTAACTTATTTGACAATATTTTTATAGATTTTAAAACAAATATGTATTTGTAGTTTAACGTGTACAAATAATCATTATCTTAATTATTGCAAAATTCCATTGTATTGCGAATCATAAAACAAATAAAAACTAAATTACATAACTACTTACTGCTAAACTACTTAAAACTACTGCTAAATTTATTTTAAAAATATTTATCAAAATGGCCAAGCTAAATTTAACGCAGCGATTACCACCGGAGCTAATTGTGCGTTCAGCTGACGTACAATTGTATAAAATCGGATTAACGCTAATCGGTCCGAAGTCAACGCGTAATCGCTTTTGTAATCCCGTATTCATTACAAGTGTTTTGACATTTTTTCTTATCGAAAAAATTGTGTCACTTCTGATACCTATAGACAGCGAATATCTATTCGTAATTATCGGCGATTGTAATCACTTAATAGGTTTGCCGTATCATATGAACCTGTTTTTCATACTATCCGTTACACTTGTATTGATATTTAAACTCATATTCTATTATAGTTATAAACATGCTATTAAACCAGAATTTCTGCAATTATTCACCATGCTATCCGGTAATATTGCGCCAAGCGCTATTGGCATTACCAACAGTATATTTTTAATAAAACTAGCTAGACAAGCAAAAATAGTATTTAAGCTTGTTGATTTAATTGTATCTTCGTCATATGTGTTTGGATTATTTTGCCTAGCACCATATTTGTATAAATGTACATGGTTTGAGATTTTGGTATATGGCGTGCCGAATTCTATTATCATGGCATTTTGCGGTCTATTTTGTTTTGGTTTAATTTTATGGCTTTTAGTTTATTTCTATTTTGTTGGTTATTATATTAAGAATAAAATTCGTTCAATTAATATCAAACTTATAATTATTCAATCATCAAGAGGGAAAATTCACATTGCTTATATTACGACCTTAATGCGTGAATTAAATGCAATTTATTTAGAAATTAATCAGTATAACCTAACTTATTGGTCAAAATACTTGTTAAATATTTGGTCACTTTTGGGAACAATTTGTGTTTTACTGATATATGTGTTTCTATTTGTTGATATGAATATTATTAACAAAATACTCATATTTTACGGAATATTCTTATTTTGTTCGCCGTTTGCTTTTGTGTTATACATCGCTTCATCTGTCAATTATGAAGCGAATAAAACGTATAAATTATTTAATTATTTAACTTTAAAATTTTATCCCGTATTATATCAAACAAAGTATCAGTTTTGTCAATCCAAAATTCAAGTATTTTTATACTGTTTAATAAAAATTATTAATGCGCTATATAAATATGAGATAATTTTTAATACTGTATAAACTTTTTAATAGATTATGGGATTTACTGAATGTTTAGGCGAGAAGAAAGTCGGCTTCTGGTGTTGGAAACTGTTTATTATTAACTATTTTCGTTGCTATGAGGTAAACTAAATTTTATACCATGCAACATTGATTCAAAAAATTATCCAATCAATTTTTAAAATTTTTGCTAGATTATTACGTTATTGGGTTTATTATTTTTAAAAGTAATTGATATATCAGCATAATTTGAATAAATATAATACTACCCTATATGTGTATTGTAAATTTATAATGTAAGAAAAAAATATATTTATAGTGTATTAATATTTTTAGAAATCACTTTTGTAAATATAAAAATTAATCATGTTTTTAAATATTTAGATAAGGAGTTAACTTATACAATGTATAATGTAAATTATTAAACTTAATAAAAATAATTGTATATGGATTTTTCTGATATAAATATTAAATCGTTATTGAATACTGTATATTAAATCCGAAAAAATAATTAAATTAATATAAATGCATAATATTTGCATACAGTAAATATAATAATAAATATAAAGTAATCTATAATGCTTTCTTATTTAGATTGTAAATATATTCAACGTGTATAAAAATTATTTAATCTATCTTGATAACAATGTCGTTGGATATATACTACGATTTTTATGCTGAATATAAAGAGCAATTTTCTCTACAAGAGTATGAATTTAACATTTTTCTTAAATGTCCAAATGCAACATATAATTCAACAAAAACATTTTTCATTTTCACAAATGTATTAAATAGCATTAAACAAAAAAATATATAAAACTATAAACTTGTAAATTTTATCTAGTTAATATTCTATGGAATGATACGCTATCTAATCGATTATATTTGGTGTGATTTGAATTATGTGATAAAAATTCAATTAACAGAATGGGTATAAAAAAATTATTTATATTACAATAATCATTATACTATCAACTAATTTTTTTTGCAAATTTAATTATACTATGTAATTTGTCATTACTATTTTACATAGAGAAATTGTTTTGGCGGTAGCGAGATTAAAATTTCGGAAAATTGTTTCATGCTGTATGAAAATGCATTTGACTGGAAATGTTTTGGGTTAAAAGCCGTTCAAATACCAGTTGTCGAAAAGTACATGGTGGAAATTATAACGATTTTGATTAGTAAACGAGATCAATCCTATTTTGCAACGTTTAAATTGTTTGATAGATATGTGAGTAATTAAAAATAATTTTATAATTATAGATAGTAATCATACAGTCTATTATTATTGCAAAAATTGGTAGGATAAACTTATTTTAAATGTTATGTTTTTACCTAACTTTTATGTAACATGTAAAATTAATTTTAAAATATTAATTTATAATATATTTATTATAATCTATACAGTTTATTTTATATTATAAATGAATTATATTATATTATTTAGATATGGGTTCTCATATTGATAAGCGTAATTATTAACATGCTAATTTGGAAAATAATAAACAAAAATATATTTACGTATAATACATCTTTGCTATTAATTTATCGCACTCTAACCGCTCAGTCGGCTAAGCAACTATCAAGTTTAAAACAAATACTTAGTAACAAAAATACACACTTCTCTTCATTGTCAATAATAATCTGGGTGATTTGCGCTGTTATCTTAATCAGATGCTTTTTAAGCAGGGTATTGCACACATTTTCGCAAAGCGATCCAGTGCCCATGATCAATTCATTCAAAGATATCATTAATAATAAACATTTAAAAGTAATCTTGATTAATGTTGATGATCATATGTTGCCGGAAAAAATTAGAAAGGTTAACTGGTATGATAGCAAGTTTAAAATTAAGGATGAAATTCGAGAGGCAGTCGCCAACCTTACGGACGGCACTTCAGTCGTATTGACCGATTCGACGACATTTAATCGGTTTAAGGCATTCATTCCAATCGCGAGTATTGTGTCGTCGAATAGAAAATATTATCCGAAAATAACAGGATTTTTGCTGCGAACCGATAGTAAAACATCGCTCGATATTACTACTCGGTTTGTATTATTTTATCTTGTTACATTTATTTTCTCTCTTTGAAGATATTTATATATAATTTATAATTTTTTAAATTTTATACTACTATAATTATTATAATAAATACATTGTAAATAATTAAGCTAATATATTGAGATTGGAAACAAATTGTTGACCGTTGACTAAAATACATATAATTTTAACATGAATAATTATTTATATACTTTTATACTGTCATTCCATTCCAGTCTTATTATTTTACAACTCACCAGTTTTTCAAGCAAATACCTATAAAACTATGGGTGCTAGAAGCTAATTAATAAATTCATATTTTATTTTATATTCCTGTTTTGGTCATGTTAAAGTATCTGAAAAAATTTGAAATCATGGTAAATCTGTGTAGTTTGTAACAAGTTATAAATATAGTGAAATAGAGTTTTCCAACCCAACTAGTTTATTTTTTGTAAGCAATTTATAAAATTGTACTATAAATTAATATAGGAGAACGGTAGTGTTAGGTAAGCGTTATTGTTAAAAAAAATAGCGCACCACACAAATTATTAATATCTACATGTTACATAACTTTTCTTGCTCAGGTCTTACAGATATGTATCTGATCTTAAGTATTGCAATATTAACATGTATATTTAATCTTGGGTAATATTCAGGAGATCCAAATAACGCACCGGTATTAAATTAAGCTTAATTTCATATGCTGGCCCCATTTTGAACATGCTAATATTTAAACTTAAATTTTTCAAACCATTTTCTAACCTTTTGCAAAGTTGCCATAGACTTCAACCTTTCATAAAAATATAACACCTAATCATAAGATATAATTGGCAATGTTAAATTTTAAAAATTATTTAGAAATGAAAAAGCCAATTTGTTTGTCGATTTGTGCTATAATAACATGGTATATTATTATCATTGTTTTTAAATATACGTTCAATGAATAATAACCTTTCAAACTAAATAATAGAATTTTTAATTTTTATTAGAGTTTACACAGTTGATTTAGTCATAAGATTAGATCAAAATAGGGACAACAATTTATTTCCAATCTAATATAAACTAATAAACTAGTGGAGTTGTAAATAATTTATTTTAAAAATATAAAATATATACTTAGCTTTGTAACTTTTTATTGAGCATTGTATTTTTATTTATTTCTTACGATTTAAAAAAATAAAAGATATGTAATGTTTATAATAATGTATAACAATATATCATTTAAAATAGATTAAAGCATTGTTTGGAAAGCGGACATTATATACGTCAACAACTAATACAGGGATTGTATTACTTGTACGCAAAACGTTATTTAGAGCTGAATATTGCCGATAATATACCGACGGATACGACAATCGAACTTGATGAAGCGTTTAAAAACGCATTTATTCTTGTTATTATCGGCAGTTGGGTGTCGGTCATAGAATTTCTTTTAGAACGCATGCGTTTACTACTTTAATTACTATTTATAATTACTTCAATAAATTTATTAAGATGCAATTTTATTTATATATTAGTAAGTAATATATTGATAAATTTTAAACTAACTATACGTTTAATTATATTTTAGCTAAAACAAAATTCTAGCATTCAAAATACTAATTTCTAAATAAGATAAAATTAATTAATTAATTTTGTTTTTATATTTTACAGAATTTTAAAAGTTATAATTTAGAATTTATATTATATTTATTTGATATAATAGTAACTTGTAATGCTTAAATTAAATGTAAATAAAATAATGTTATCAATGTTAATAATAATAATAATAATTGTTTATTTAAACGCTAATAACACTCATAAACTCAAAACGCTAGATAATTACACAAGTTATATTTTATAAATTAATTTTACTATAATGCACACAAGAATTATAAAAATAATTAAACAAACTAGAAAGATACAAATTTTGCGACAAACAGGCTGTAAACATTGCCTATGACCTGGCTCGGTAATAACTACGATGCGCATTTGATCATGCTGCTGTTGTTGGTTGACAAGTTGACTTGCTGAAACTGTGTTTACGTTGAGCGGTATTTGTATTTGTGCTGGATTATAATTGCTAAATGGCTTAGCATGGCTAGTACTCTCTTGATAAGTTGGCGGCTGTTCATTCATGATAAATAATAATTTGTTCTAGTTACTTTTTACATACTAAAAACTAATTAAGTATTGATTACTTTCTTCAATGCCAAGTGTGTGTAAGAAGTTCTTTTACGAATTACTTGTTTATTAATATCTTAGTAAGTTATTTATAAAATATTTGCAGTTTTTTGCAGTCTAATCATTACTTGCTTAATTATTAGTTTAGCTTCTGTACTTTTGTATTTCATTGTGTATTGTATTAGCTGGCCCAAAAAAAAAAGTACTGGCATTTTTGCATTTGCTCGAAAACGGCTAAAGATATTTAAACAAGGTAAAAAGCATTTGTAACTTCCACCGATTCTTCTTTAAACCACATTTAAGATTACAAGGTC
>JAQIXC010001349.1:0-15271 GCA_034697605.1 Metabelba pulverosa
GGGGGGGGTGGGGTGGGATGCCGATCGAATATATATATACCTTTTCTTTGCTTGCAGCCATCAAAGCTATTAAAAATATTGCTGCTAGATGTAAGTTTATCTAGTTTCATAATGTACTATAAGTACAACATGTATAATTTATTGTTTATTTATACCCTACAAACAATAGTGATATAAGAGATTTTTGGCTTAAGTCGAGCCACTACTGAGATATTAAGAGCTACTGATGTGCTTCGAAGAGCCCACCACTGGCTATATATCAGCTTAAAATGTTCATTGATATAACTGCAACGAAATATTAAATCGCAGTTTTATTGCTTGCCAATTGATAAGATAACAAGAACATTTCAGTGCACTATTGTCACAATTGCCTTGTTTGCTAATTTGTCAATATGATTTTCTCAATTGCTAAACAAGGAAATTATGCGTTAAATAAACAAGAACAAATTTCCTGCTAATTTTGGTTTGTTTTTTATAAACACTATTAAAATATAAATTTAATCTGATAAAACTTTCGATGTTGTTGCCTAGTTAAAATAAACATTTGAATAATTATTTACTTCAATATTTCTTATATTTATCTTGATTATTTTAAAAATAATTAAAACTAATATGTTGCTCTCTTTTATTATATCGTTCGTTAATTCAAGCATTTAATAATTTTTAAAAATAATTAATATAAGATAACTTTTACAAAAAGAATAACTTGCAAATTTTTCAAAAACAATATCACAAAAATGTGATCATACTTGTTGAACTACCTTTATAATTTTTATAATAAATTTTTTCATAAAAAATTTAGATATTTTATTATATATAATAAAATTAGATCAATTAGTTACAAAAAAAACTATTTTAGTTCATGGTGATACAAATTAAAATGTACATTAATTAAAATTGTAATTGTAAAAAATTACCACCAAACAAAAACGTCGCATAAATCTTGAATAACATGTATTATAGCAAACAATTTTTATAAAAAGTATTACTTGATTAAAAAATCATCAAAAAAGTTATATAAAACTAATAATAAAAAAATATGCCTGTTGACGTGAAAGTATTCGACGAGGAAAACCACATCAATGAATACATCATAACAAACAGCAAATCTAGCTTGGAGGTTCACGTCATTGAATTCGGCGCTAGAACGACCCAGATCATATTAGCAGACATTAACGGCGTTAAGCGTGACATAGTAGTGGGCGCGGGCGCGGTAATAAGCCGAACTACGTACCGGACGAACAGGGGCATTTTCTACTTAAATAATCGCAAAAATTAACTATCAATTACCAAGACGTTTTTCGATGAAATCGACCATCAAAATGGAGCGCCGCAAAATTTCAGCGAGCGCATTTGGTCCCTGTGCTCAACAACCGACAGTTCCGTAACGCTCGAGTACGTGTCGCCCGACGGCGATAATGGCTACCCGGGCGCTATCAAGGTGAGCGCCATGTACACGGTGACCGAGCAGAACGAGCTGAAAGTCGAACTGGGTGCTGAATTAATTAATCAGGACAAGGAGACAATTATAAACTTGGTAAGTTCGCCGCATTGGAACCTCAATGGCGTGTATAACGTGCCGGCGTCTCAAGTCCTGAACCACGAGTTGGCCGTAAATGCCGACAAATTTCTGGAACTACGCGACGATCGCGATATACCGACGGGTCGTATACTACCGATCAGTGAATACCCGGACTTTGATTATAAGTCAAAATTCGTTAATATTAGCGACCGATCGAAACCGATTATCAAGTATTTACTGCGCGGCCAACAAGGTTATTTCTACTATGTACTCGATGATGATTATGCAAGCTACAATATTGGCGGTGGTGAATTGCGCGAGGTAGCGGTTATTAAGTCGCCGCTCACCCAGATCATTGTGCGCATATCGACTACCGAGCCCTGTCTGGCCTTCCTGCCCTGGACGCACATATATCCCAGACCACAGATGCCGAAGTCATCGCAAACTAACGCACCAATTCAGCAAGATCATTTTCCGTACCTGTTACTTGCTGGCACCCGCTTTCCCGACGCGATTAATCATGCTAACTGGAAGAATCAGGTTATTTTAAAGCCCAATGAGAAGTACAGCAATACTACTGTTTATAAGTTGGGTGTTTATAATAGTTAATTAATTCTATGTACCTGTACTATCGTTTTTGATGCCAAATGGTTTCTAATTCTAAGGTTTAAAAAGTGATTTTGTAGAATTTTGATATCCCTGCTATTTTAGAAATTATGTCAATGTAATTATTATTATATAATTTGCGTTGACTTATCATGCCATTATCATTAAAGTATACAATGGATAATTTGATAAAAAAAATTAACAATTTTATTAATTTAGCTCTAATTTCTAAAATAAAAGGGACATCAAAATTCTACAAAATTACTTTTTAAATCTGAGAATTAGAAACCATTTGGCATCAAAAACGATAGTTTATCATGAGTATGTCAAAGGTTACAAGCGTATAAAGTTTTGACATTTTTGCATTATTTTACCTATAAAATGTGTCACAGGTCAAATTTTAAAAATTCCAGAAACACGTCCCTAATCAATTTGTGTATTCTTTCGATTCATATGATCAATTCACAAATATGTCTATAAATGTGTTTTTAAAACGTTATTTGTTGTCATTTAAAAAATTTCAATTAGAATTAAAAATCCTCTCGCCAAAAGTTGCGTGGGCGGATTTTGAATTAATTGAATCAAATCTCGTCAAAATTGGCCAAGTAGTTCCCGAGAAAATCATTGTTATGTAGTTCCCCGATTTAATCCACAAATTGTATGTGTAAAGTATTATTAAGTTTGTATAGACATGGTATTATAAATTAAATAAACTAAAATAAATTGTTAAATGATATAATAAACAACAATAAATAAATTTTAATACAATTATTTAATTTTGCTTTGTTTATTAATTTAACAATTCATAAATAATAAACTGAATATAAAATAAATAAATAAAATGTTTATGCTGATTATTATTTTTAAAATGCATAGATATTGAAGTATTGTTATTTTATTCTTACCTGATATATAATTTTAGTAAAATAATAATTATCAAATAAATTATTAATATATTACAAATTGTTTGCACAATATATTAGTAATGTTAAACCCATAATAGTAGGATGCATAAAAAATATTATTTTATATAAAAAATACAGATTAATTTATTTAACTACAGAACATAATGGTCTCATTTTTTTGTTTGTTTGCTTATTTTTATGTTTAAATTCCAAATAATATAACTGAACTTTAAATAAACAAAATCATATTTCCCAATAATTTTGTAAAAATTATCAAAATTTTTTACATTATAAAAATAGACCATTATAATAATCAATGCTTCCCTTTTTATAAATGGTAATTTAAATCTGGTTGCGTTGTTTTTGTAAAGTTAAGCAAAATCTATCAAGGAATTATTAAACAATTCATATATCTCGTTTATTTTTACTCTAAATTCTCAATTCAATAAGGATTTTAATTGTGAAACGCATAGTTGTAATAATGTCAAGTTTTTAACTTAAAAATTATCAATAGCTATAAGTTCATTTATAAATGAAGCATTAAACTGAAATATTAGATAAATTCACCGGTAAAAACTTAGTATGATTAAACTAGCAGATACATAGTTCATTAATTTATTTAATTTAATAAAGAATTCAACTCATCTTTCATTATAATTGTATTTGTGAATATTATTTTATATCAAAAGCCATGTACATATTATATTGTTCTCATTTGGCACTATTTGGCACTAAATTTGGCACTTTGGAATCTACTGATAATAATATATTTTTTATGTGACATGAATAAATGAATCAATTATGCATATATTTTATACAAACAATTAAAAAAAACATTATCATGCAAAAACAAAGAAAAAAGAAGAAAAAAATGTTATTTAAATAAATAAATGACATAAAATTACCAATTCAGTTATTAAAAAAAATCTTACCTAAAATACATAACACATAAAAGTAGTACAAATAAAAATATATTCATTGATTTTGTATAAAAACAAATAAGTAATGAGTTATTAAACTATTCAGTTTAAACTGTAAATCTTAGCAATAATTTTACACTGTCAGTTAAAAATAAAAAAGATGCCTGTTGAAATAAATGTATTCGACGCCGAGCATCACATAAACGAGTACATAATTACGAATGCTAAATCAACGTTGGAAGTGCACGCGCTCGACTTCGGCGCTCGAATCACCAAGGTAATTTTTCCCGATGTAAAGGGCGTCAAACGGGACGTAATTATCGGGTTCGACTCGTTCGACTATAACGCCGTCGGCAACAACGAGGGCGCCGTACGGGGCCGGACGGCGTTTCGCACGAACCAGGGCATTTTCTACCTGTGCGGCCAGAAGTACCAATTACCCATCAACTTTCCGCCCGACAGCCAGAACGGCGACCGGCAAAACTTCAGCAAGCGCATTTGGTCCCTGTGTTCACAGACCGACTGTTCCGTAACGCTCGAGTATCTATCGCCCGACGGCGACAGCGGCTACCCGGGCGCTGTGCGCGTGACCGCCAAGTATACGGTGACCGAGCACAACGAGCTGAAAATCGAACTGGGTGGTGAATTAATCGATCAGGACAAGGAGACGATTATAAACTTGGTAAGTTCGCCGTTCTGGAACCTCAACGGCATGTATAACGTGCCGGCGACCGACGTCCTCAACCACGAGCTGACCATCAATTCGGACAAATATCTCGAACTGCGCGACGATCGCGAAGTACCGACGGGTCGTATACTGTCGGTCGGCGATAATCCGGATTTCAATTATAAGACGAAATTCGTGACTATTGGCGATCGCGTGAAACAAATCCGAAAGCAGTTTAATCTGAATGTTACCGAGGTGTTTTATGTGCTGGATAGTAACAAGGCTAATTATAGCGTTGGCGGCGGTGAATTGCGCGAGGTGGCCGTGATGAAGTCGCCGTTGACGCAGATCTGCCTGTGCGTCTCCACTACCGAGCCCTGCCTGGTGTTCCTGCCCCGCCTGGCCAAGGATCAGCAGCCGAAGTCGTCGCAAACGAGTGTACCGATCATTGAGAGCGCGTTTCCCTACGTTATGCTGTCCGGCGCCCGCTTTCCCGACGCGATTAATCATGCTAATTGGCGCAACCAGGTGATTTTGAAGCCCGATGAGAAGTATAGTCAGACCACTGTGTATAAGTTGTGTTTGTTTTAATCTCATATTTTATTTGTATATTAATGACATTACAGCTTTTTCGGAATGTAAATACAAAGATACAGTATAAACCTTAATATACTTAATATGCTAAATTAATTATTAATTAAATAAGTAATGTTTTAATTATACCTGGAAAATGTATAAAAATAATTTAAAAATAAAGATTATTAAAGTTAAATCATTTCGTAAAATAAATTATAAACGTAGTTAGGTTCAAAACATATTCTGTAATAATACTGTATTATTTAATAAAATATTTCTCCATTTTTGTCCAGTTTTAAATTCTAAAATTATAATGAAAATGCAGTTTTGTCTAAAAATAGTCCAAATTCTTAATTTATTTTTAATCGTTAAATGGGAGAAATAGATTTTTAAATTTTTATTGCATGTAAAAATATATATTAAAAGCAAAGAATTTACTAGTATATAAAAATAATTACTGGTACAAGGTAATTTTAATATAAAAATACGTTGCGAAATAAATACAGTAGAAAGGATAACAAAATAAATTATTTATTTATTCGGTTTAGAAAATAGAGTAAATTTATACATTAATATATATAAGGTTATATATACTAGATACTTGGATAACTGCAAAAATACATAAAAAATTGTCTATTGATATAACTTGCAACAATATATTAAATCGTAGTTTTATTTCTTGTCAATTGATAAGATAGCAAGAACATTTCAGTGCACTATTGTCACAATTGCTTTGTTTGCTAATTTGCCAAATTGTTCGTCTCAATTGCTAGACAAGGAAATTATGCGTTAAATAAACAAGAACAGATTTCCTGCTAATTATATAAATATTAATTGGAAAAAATATTTAAAATCGAAACGGATTAACTAAATTCATTCACCTTACATTTAGTACAAAAAAAAATAATAAAGTATAAATACAAATACAAAATTTATATAATAGCACAACACAATTTAAAAAATAAGAATTAATTTGTTTATAGACTTGCTAGAATAAACTGTAAAAATATGCCTGTTGACGTGAAAGTATTCGACGCGGAAAACCACATCAATGAGTACATCATAACAAACACCAAGTCTACCTTGGAAGTTCACCTGATTGAATTCGGCGCTCGACTCACCAAGATCATTTTGGCCGATATCAATGGCGTTAAGCGGGATGTAATACTTGGTCATGATGAATTTAGCCTATATGCAGTTAACAACACCGAGGGCGCCGTACGGGGGCGCACTGGTTTCCGAACGAACATGGGCATTTTCTACCTAAACGATAAAAAGTACCAATTACAAATTAACGCGGACCCAGACAGCCAGAACGGTGGCAGGCAAAATTATACCGAACGCATTTGGTCTCTGTGCGCGAAGACCGACTCCTCCGTAACGCTCGAGTACGTGTCGCCCGACGGCGATAATGGCTACCCGGGCGCTATCAAGGTGAGCGCCACGTATACGGTAACCGAGCAGAACGAGCTGAAAGTCGAACTGGGTGCTGAATTAATTGATCAGGACAAGGAGACAATTATAAACTTGGTAAGTACGCCGTACTGGAACCTCAACGGCCTGTATAACGTGCCGGCGTCTGATGTACTAAACCACGAGTTGGCCATAAATGCCGACAAATTTCTGGAACTACGCGACGATCGCGACCTACCGACGGGTCGTATACTACCGGTGAGCGATCGGCCGGTTTTGGATTTCAAGTCAAGTTTCGTGACGTTCGCCGATAGAGCCAAACAGATCCATAAGGAGCTCAATGACGGCAATCGCGGCTGTTTCTTCTATGTGCTCGAGAGTAACAAGGATAATTATGGCATTGGCGGCGGCGAATTGCGCGAGGTGGCCGTAGTGAAGTCGCCGTTGACGCAGATCTACCTACGAGTGCTCACTACCGAGCCCTGTCTGGTGTTCGCTCCGCGCGTAGCAATTCATCAGACCATTAAGTCTTCGCAGACTACTGAGCCGATTGTGCTGGGTGACTGGCCGTATTTAATGCTCACCGGCGCCCGCTTTCCCGACGCGATTAATCATGCTAACTGGAAGAACCAGGTGATTTTGAAGCCCAATGAGAAGTACAGTCAAACCGCTGTTTATAAGTTGGGTTTATTTTAATTGCATTATTACAATGTTACCTTAGTAATTTACTTAATAATAATAATATTCTACAATAATAATAAATTTGTTAATTTTAATTTATAATGAAATTAACAACTATATTTTGTTTTATACTTAACTATTTTGTTTACTGTGTTTATTGATTATTAACACATTATGTTGTACATATTATACTGTATTTTTTCAATATACCTGTATGTACTCAATTTTTTGCATGAATATTAAAAACAATTAAAAGTAAGCCAAACTTGCTATTGTTACATGTTTAAAAACAATAATTTTTATAATATTTTAGAATTTATACTTTATTCTTTTTTTATTCTATACTTTGTATTTTTTCACTCAAATTACGCAATCAAATAAATATTATTGTAATTATAAATTATTTACTTCATACATTATGTGCTAATTTATATACCTAATAAATAGCTTATCTGTTCTAATGTTTAACGATTAATACAGTTTAATTATTACTAGGGTTGTAAATTTCAGTGAAATTTATTTTTGAGTGAAAGTTTCAGTGAAAGTTTCACTGAAAGATTGAAATTTTCATTTTATATAATGACGTAATATTTTATTTAAAATTTTTAAATATAACTTATATATAAATATTTTAATTTAATTAACATTATATTTACATTTATTATAGATATTAGTTGCATTTTATTAAAATTAAGTTTTAAATTAGGCAATTTTAAATATTTAAAACAGTTATTTATGCTTTCAGATAAGAGAAACAATTAATTTTACAAAAATTTAATATAGTCGATAGATGGCGCTGCTTTCGCAGAAATGAAATTTATTTTTTAAAGTGAAATTTTCAGTGAAATTTCATGAAACTTTCACATGAAAGTTTCACAATCTTTCACTACTAACAACCCTAATTATTGCTAAGTTTGGCATTAATAAACGTAGATCTGATATTTGTACGAATTAATATTAACAACCATATAATTTTTTTCATTAAGTTGTTTATTATTTAATCTTATAAAACTTCTACCTAATAAAAACCTACATTAATAAAAATAAACTTCTAATGTTCCAATTATATACCTTTATAATCCATATATTCATCATGATTATTCTAATAATTAATTAAAGCTATTATATTGTTAGCTTTTATTAGATCGTTTATTAATTTAAATAATTTTATTTAACTTAAATCTAATTAATTGTAAATAGAAAATTTTTACTATAAAAATAACTTGCCAATTTTTCAAAAACAACATTTAAAAACTGTAGCAAAAAAGTGCAATCGTGTTAACTCGACTACCTTTTTGATGTTTATGATATATTTTTGCCATAATATTTAATTAAAAAAATAAAAAACCAATTATTTACAGGAAAAAAAACTAAATAATTGTTTTTAGTCCATGGTGATACAAAAAAAAAAAAAAATTAGAAGGCAAAATTGTACATTATTTAAAAAATTATCACGGAACAAAAACGTCACATAAATCCTGAATAAAATGTATAAAAACAAACAATTTTTATAAAAAATATTATTTGATTTTTAAAAAATCATAAAAAAAAGTTGCTGTATAAAACTACAATACAATAAATATGCCTGTTGACGTGAAAGTATTCGACGAGGAAAACCACATCAATGAATACATCATAACAAACAGCAAATCTAGCTTGGAGGTGCACGTCATCGAATTCGGCGCCCGATTGACCAAGGTAATCGTCGCGGACGTGAACGGCGTGAAGCGGGACGTGATAATCGGACATGACAAATTCGACGGCTACCCGAAGAACAACATCGAGGGCGCCGTACGGGGCCGGACCGGGTTTCGCACAAACCACGGCCTCGCCTACTTGAATGGCCAGCAGTACCAGCTGACGGTGGGCGACGCGCCCGACCACAACAACGGCGGTCCGCAGGGTCTCGCCGAACGCATTTGGTGTCTGAGCGCGAAGACCGACGCGTCCGTAACGCTCGAGTACGTGTCGCCCGACGGCGACAATGGCTACCCGGGCGCTGTGAAGGTGAGCGCCACGTTCACCGTCACCGAGGACAGTGAGCTGAAAATCGAACTGGGTGGCGAACTGGTCGATACGGACAAGGAGACGATCATTAACTTATCAAGTTCGCCGTACTGGAACCTCAACGGCCTGTATAACGTGCCGGCGACCGATGTCCTGAACCACGAGTTGGCCATAAACGCCGATAAATATCTGGAACTACGCGACGAACGCGTCGTACCGACCGGTCGTATACTGGCGATCAGTGAGGGCTCGGTTTTGGACTATAAATCGAATTTCGTGACTATCGGCGAGAGAGCCAAACAGATCCGCAAACAGGTCTCGTCCGAGAATCGGGTCCAGGTCTTCTACGTGCTGGATAGTAACAAGGATAATTACGTTATTACTGGCGGTAAGTTGTGCGAGGTGGCGGTGATGAAGTCGCCGTTGACGCAGATCTACCTACGTGTGCTCACTACCGAGCCCTGCCTGGCCTACGAGCCCCTGACGTTGAGAGATGGCAGCCATCAGCTGCCGAAGTCGTCGCAGACCAATCAGCCAATTGTCCAAGATGCTTTTTCGTTTGTTTTGCTGTCCGGCACCCGCTTTCCCGACGCGATTAATCATGCTAACTGGAAGAATCAGGTGATTTTGAAGCCCAATGAGAAGTACAGCAATACTACTGTCTATAAGTTGGGTGTATTTTAATGCATAATAGATGCAATATTTGTACTTAAATATTAGTGCATGTTAACTCACGAATTTTATATTATTAAATATAATAATTAATTATTATATTCATTATTCTATATATTATTACTATTATTAGTATTATTTGCTATATATAATTTGCTTTAATATATTATTTAGCAAGCAATTACATTTGCTTGTTAGTTATTGATTTATGCATATTGTTTTGTTTATTAATTTAGTATGTATTTACTGTTATTACACTATTTTTAACTTGTGTATTTATACATTATTTGTACTTGCCAATTGTATTTAAATATAAGCATATTTTTGAAAATAATAAAATAAACGTGCCTTAAGTGATAAGTATCGTATATAAAATTTTATGTTATTTTACATTTTTACATTAAACATTTGTTTTATACATTACTCTTATTTCAACTAAAACTTGATACTAATATTAAAATAATATTGATATCTAATTTAATATTGAATATAAAATTCTTTATTATATCTTAATTATAATTGTATTTTTCTATTATGTTATAAGTTATAACTTATTACTAATTAACATTAAAACAATAATTTTATATTCATTATAGTTGCAATTACAAATCACAGAAATAAGTTTAATTATTATTTAAAATTTTACAATGCACTTGTTTAATTATTCAAAAATTCTATGTAATCTGCAAATTATTGCATGTTAGTACCGGTATTTGATTTCTGTTACAATTGAAACCATTTACGAAAACCACACAATTATGCAATAATTATTATAATTTCACATCAAATACGACAGTATTTTTAGTCGAATCGCTTACAGTCGGCGCACGGATTGGAAACTACAGCCAAGAGATCGAAAACTACAACGAGTGCGGCGTTAGTCGGAGTACAGTCCGCTCTTCGGAGCAATGCTTCGAATACCATCACTGGACCGGCGCTGGCCTTTCCGGCGCGCGCTTTGCCGAAAATGGCGAAACGCCCTGGGTGGTGCACATATTCACCGATAAATACTTCACATTTATTCCATAGTAAGTTTTCCATCCAACTTTGCATTTATAACGTAATTATGAGATTTAGTATAATTTATCAAATATATTTAATAATATAAAATTTCTAATATATTAAAATACATTATAATTATATTTACTAATTATATGGTTAACAATATATATAAACAAGACTATTATAATTTTAAAAATTAAATTAAATTCAGGTTTTTAACAATAATGCTAAACAATAGCCTGTTGTTTGATAATATGCACGTAGCAATCTTTTCTAAAATATAAACTGGATGTTATCTTTAGGTAAGCAGGGTTCTCAAAAACATTACTTATTTGAAGCGAATGTTTGTAAATGTAATTAAACATACAATATTTCGTATATTATTTTACATAATTTTTTGTTATGATTATATAAAGTAGGGCCGGGTGGGGCCAAAAAAATCTACCTGTGCCTCTTAGGACTGGGCCGCAATAAGTCCTCTAAATTGTAACTTTTTATAATAATTTTTAAAAATTAATTACAGCCGAACTTCGAAGTGTTCGGGATCAGTAATTGCACCAAGATGGATACTGACTGCCGCGCATTGCTTGCACTCCGAGTATATTATTTTAAATTATTATTATGTAATTTTATTTTTATATTATTATTACCAATTATTTAATTACATATTTACATTAATATTTCATGGCATAAAAATTACAATCCCTATCCGTAACATTAAAGTCAAAAATTTTAAAAAATCACATCGTAGAGAATATACATGCTAGAATTTTATAAGACTACAATATTGTGTAGAATTCGACCTAGAACCAAACTAACATAGTTAATTTATTCTATTCATAAAATGTTAATCCTTACAGTACCTCCTTGATTTTAACTAAATAGTTTTAATCATATATTGAATTTAATGTACCTGGGTAAATTGGCAAAAATAGCGATTCGGAGGTATATTTCGGCATTCGGTATAAGCAGGGCAAAATGATCGAATCGAAGCGAACCATCGCGCACCCGAAATACGATTACCGCACGGCGACGTACGACGTCGGCCTCATCGAACTCGAGGAGAGCGTCGACTACCGGCCGATCGGCGCCGCGTTCTACGCCGTCAATGCGATTTGTCTGCCGCGGGCGCGCACCGGACACTGGCGGCGCGAATTGGCTTATATTAGCGGTTGGGGCAATCTGGGCAGTGATCCGACGTACCGCGACCTGCAAATCGGTAGCCGCGTTATCGGCGTCTTCTCGTTTACGGCCTCCACGTTCGAAGAGGTATCGCACGACGGCATGTCCACGTGCGGGGTAACTGAATTTAATATGCTCAATTATTATTATAAATAGACATTGGGAAAACTACTCGGATGCTTTTAGGTTTAGACTTACCCACTCGCATCAGTCATACGCTGGAAGTGAAAATTTCGGGGTTTTTAAATTTCGCGCTTGCTATTAACTAAACTTGTAATAAACTTTTATAATTTATATTGAACTTTTTTAATAATTTTTATCTTGCAAAATTTATTTATTTTATACTCACATATTAGTTAAAAACTATAATCAATATTTTAGATTAAAAAAAATTATATTTATGAATAATATTATTTACTATTATTAGTATTTATTATTTGTAATATTAAAAGTGTAATTGTTTTAAGATAAAAATTATGAGACTAGTTCAATACTAATTATAAAAGTTTATAACAAGTTAAGTTAATAGCTAGCGCGAAATTTAAAAACCCCGAAATTTTTACTTCCAGATCATACGTGCTAAACCAATAGATATAGTAGATTAGTATATACAGTCGTTCCTATGGGATAAAAACGGACATCCAGGGCATTTATTTAAAAACTACTGATCCAATTTTAATTTTAAATGTTTTACATCATTTATAATTTTCCCACGCAACCTTTTGATATTTGTTAATTTTGTATCAAGTTGATATTTTTAAAATTATCAACAAATAACTGTTTATAAAAAAAATAATAACATACGATGTACATACGATACAATATATATGATATACACAATATATATTATAGTAATTATAGTTTATATATAGTTACATTTATTTTAATTATAGTCAAAGTGTGGTTGGTCGACGGTAGAAATAAAATAATAAATAATCTAGTTAAATTATTAAAGTAATTTAAAATTTAAAAAAATTTCTAATAAAAATGCTGCGTGATCAATGTAAAATTGAGGAAGATAAAATCATTATTTTCTATGTTTTGCAAATATTGTTTTGATATCATTGTTTTTTAATGCATTGGTTATATCATATAACTTATATATAATTATTTGCACTTTTTAGAATTTGTGTCTCATTTTATATATTAAATTTTTATAAATAAATTTCAATCTGTTTATTTATAATAGAAATGTTTCAAAAGTGTGAAACAATTTAATACAAGTTAATGAAATATAAAATAACTCAATCCACTTACAGCAAGTTGCAACTACTTCTCGCGAGAGAGATTACATTTTCATATGTTTGATTTTATTTTTCGCGTTTTTAACACGAGAATTGAACTAAAAACGCGAAAAATAAAATCAAACATATGAAAATGTAATTTCTCTCGCGAGAAGTAATTGCAATTAGCTGTATTGTACTTATGCGTGCGAATATCAAAATATTAGAATAATGTATAAATGACTTTTCTAAAAATTAAACCGCGTGCCACTTTTTTGCAAGCAATGATTATTAGTATAGTACAATTTACGCTGATAATTTAGAAATAACAATGATTAGGATTAGCAAGTAGTAATTGGTAAGAATGTGAAGTTGGCCCATAGCACGTACATATATTTAAATAAATTATATATAAATTATATTTATGTTATATTTATCGCGTGTCGGAGCTTTTGTAAAATTAATGCGATTTCTAAATGTTAGGGCGATTCGGGCGGACCGGTCTGGCAGTACCATATGGGCCGCGCCGTACAGATCGGTATTCACACCAATACCTACGGCACTCAAGAAGACAACTGTTCGCCATCTAAGGGATTAGCGCAATCCGTTTCCTATCATATCGACTGGATTTTGGAACATATCAAATGAATTGCTCGTTCTAAGTTATTAATACAATCATGGCAAAATTTTTATACGTCCGATAGTTATTTAGTTACGGTTTACAAAGTTGAGTATTGAGTTTATTAATTTTGCTTTGCTGTATAATCTTGGTATGGCATTGATTTTTATTTAAATGTGTTTTTTTAAATGAAACAATCAAATTTATTCATTGTAAATAATTGATTTACTTATTCCATAATAATTTTTCTTTTTCAATAAAAGTAACAATTATAATTAATAAAATTTTATTTTATTTTATTTTAATATACAAAATTATAGCATTAATATTTGCAATTTTTATAATCTTAAAAATACAAATTATATATTAATTAGAATATGGCATGTATTTTATAATTAATAATTATATAATACATTTTAATTTATAAAGCAGTTTTTAAAAATAAAAAATTATAATCATATTCTACTTAGTAATATTTGTCTTTATCGCATACAAATCTTATATTCAAATTTATTAGTTTTATTAACTAGCATAAACATGAAATGTTTAGACTAAATGCTTATTTATATCCCATATACTACTGTGTACTAAAAATTAACTATAAAAATTTTAACAGCTCTGCTAATAACACTTTATATAATAAGTTTACCGAACTTATTTAATAATTAAAATTGAGTAGTTTAAATTAAGCGTTTAATTTAAATAAAATAAATCTGCGTAATGTTGCTTAGAAACGACGCGGCGTTTTGTCGTAAATATTCGCTTTCGGCGAAAATATCGGCGATTCGGCCAACAATTCAATTCCCGTATTCGGCGCTCGCGATTCGTCGGCGAAATTTTGCCGAATTGAATTGACTAATCGCCTATAAAATTATCAGTGCATTAATTTATACAATTATAACTTACAAATAGAAATTTCGAAAAATACATACAAAACGGAGCAAGTTGCATTTATTAGTGCAGTAAATAAATATAAATCAATGCTTTTGTGTTATGTTATTTGCATTTTGCATTTGAAATATCTCGTTTTAATAACATGGTAAACGCGAGATTCAAAATACAAACGCAAATATTAGTAACTTCACAATTGTAACATATATCTGTTTTTGAGATACCTAGTTGAGATTTGCTGCACTGATGTTCGCGTTTTGTTCTCGCGTTTGCGTATAAATCGATTTTAATTATATACTAAATTTAAGATATACAATGATTATGGAAATTCAAAATGGAGCAAATCGAGCATTTGCTCAGGAACTACCGGGCCGATTTTGGTCTG
>JAQIXC010001350.1:0-15271 GCA_034697605.1 Metabelba pulverosa
ATATAATTAATCATTCACTTTTTAATGAGACACATATACCTAATTTGATTGATAAGATTGATCGCATATGGATTTCGGAGATTAACATTTATTTTAAACATGATAATCATCTGCAAAATCAACTTATTTGCATTTATATTTTTATCTGTCAGCTTTTGTCTGAATTTTTGTTTGCATTTTATATCTTAAATTTTCTTATAATATATTCTATTAGACTGTCATGTATATTTTTAAATAGTATATAAAAATAGAAAGATCTATAAGAAATCAATAAAAGATTGTTTAAATAAAGCTAATTTAACAAGAAAATTGGGTTTTAAAAAATAAAGTTAACTGGAGTTGATATAAATTTGGCAAGTAAAAAAAACTCGAATTTTATCGATGAGTTTGTAGCGGAAGATGTGTTTTTGATTGTGTTTAGCAAAACTGATTTGAATTCTTGTTATCCAAAGTCTCGATCTATTGGTTTAAGGGCTGCGAAACTTAATTGAATTAAGACTTTAAACTCAAGGATACAAAAGAATAATTATAGTCAAAGCCCTTAACACCTAATGTATTCTCAAACCGTTTCTTAGCATTCATTGCTATAATTAATTGAAAATCTATTGAAACGTTTTGCATATATTTTTGTAAAATAAAATTAGAATTTAATTGAAAGTGTTATTGGGTTTAAGTGATGTCAAGAATGTCTACTTATGTCTCCGTAATTGTTCTATTGCTAAGAAACAGATCTCAAGACATCGAAATATAATATAATAATGAAAAGTGACAGCAGTTATTAACTTTATCCAGACACTATCTGGGTGAAAGAGAGAATGCAGATATCTATTGATTTATTCATTAAAACAAAAACATATTAGAATGTAATGTCAAAATTGAGTTAATATTCTTGTTATCACATTAAAGCTTATTTGCGATAAAAAAATTCGGTTCAAACGTCTCGAAAGTTATTACATAAATATTCTGCATATATGAGGCAATAGTTGTTGTGTTGTTAACAGCAATGTTCGCGCATTTGATAAAAACAAATGCAAAACAAATTGGTTTTCGCGAAGCAATAGCTTCAAAACGTGAACACATTTTAGCGAAAACAAGAGTTTAGTGTATTTGTAGAGAACATAGCCTACCGTTGAGACGGTATTGTAAGGCATAAACTCGGGTTTTATGGCCTGAAAGTCAATGCATTGCGTCGTTTCGAGGGACAGCCAACGCGGAGAACTGATTATCCGTTCGGCAAATCCCCAATTGGTCGCGTTGTGGCACTCGGACTTCACTGTACATCTAGAGCGGCACAGGGATGCGGCACATGGATGCGAATGGAGGAAAGACAAAGAGAAGAGATAATTATGTGATTTTCAAATAATTGTATCGAGAAATAAATTAGATCCAAGTGCGCTCTTTGCGGAGGAGAGGGGAGGACTGACGCGGGTTGAAGCGAATCACACGGTGTGTATGACAGAGACAATAGGGGAGAGCACCGGCAGTGACAGTTCGCAATGTGAGCACAAGCGATGTGAGAGTTCAGGTTCGGCTCGAAGTTCGCATACATTGTGCGTTCGGTGTCTATCCGAGTGAAAGCAAATTATTTTAAAAGGCTCTCTACGTCTCTACCGACAGACAGCACTGATAGGCGAGGGAGAGAGTGAGAGATGAGAGAGAGATGAGAGTTGAGTGAAAGCCGTGTGCGAAACCCGCCTTCCATTATAGCGAATGTCAGATATTATGAAAGACAAGTGGACTGTATGTAACACAAGCTTTAGAGCGAAGAACAAAAAGACTTTATTATTAAAAAATGATTCGAAAATTTCATACAACACGAGCGCTGCGGCACCGCTCGCATCGCCCGTACGGCTCGACTCGTCGTACGCGAGTTGTGATAGAATTAGAATGTAGTGAATGCCGAACATCGAGTGTGTAATGCATTCGTAAAATACAATATTCTATTATTCGGTATATTGTTCTGAATAAACGCGATGTATGACTGAATGAGTTATATATTATATACATATATAAAGAATATCTAATATATTCGACATTCGTATGTATCGCCAATTTCGGTGCAATTGCAGTGCAGAACGACTGCAACTATTCTATTAAGCAATTCGTGCATAAAATCCATGTCTCGAATACAATGCTAATTCATTCGCATTAACTCGCGTACTCGCAGGTCATTCCGTTTTCCGCCGCCACCAGCGTAAACACCGCCGTACCCTTTCCTCCCTTCCCTCCCTGCCCTCTCGACTCCCGGTGCACTCGACTTTCGTGTTCAATACACTCGAAATGCAATTTAACTCTTTATTAGAGAAGTAAAGAGTATTTTTTGTTGTGAGTTATCAAAATGAAAGCATTTTAAGCTAATTAGAAAATATCACATCGATTGCCAACTGAGCCAACTGTGCGACGCCGAGTGCGAGACACAGCTATAAAAACGCCGGTAATTATCGCATAAAACGACTAATAATGCTAAACAGCATAACATAGAGCAGGGTAAAATTTTCGGCTGTTAATGAAAATAAAAAATCTGTGATCATTGAGAAAAGGGTTGAATAATAAAACGTGTAAATTGAGTTCGTTATGAGTTGGGTTCGCAAACCACTTCGTATGCCATTCCCTAACTCTAAGCGCTATATGTTATTCCATTCCGGGTTTAAATTAATTAGATTTAGAGAAAAAGGCGAACTTCGAGGCAACGAAAAAATGTGATAATATTTTATTCATATAATACACTCAACAGTCATAGCAACTCAGACTCGCATTTCGAGCCAATTGTATGTTTTGCCGCAGTTCTAGTCCGCCTTTACTTCTAGCAAGATGCTTTAATAATGAAAATCATTTAATGTTTTTGAAAATGTTTGCAATTTATGCAACAGATCTGCAATTCGCTATTAGCTAGCTAGTTTACTTAAACATGTATATTCCATTACAATGCACATGATTAAATTATTACATTCAAGTATATGACTCAGAAACTGGAAACCTTCGACTGAATTGCTATTATAACAAATTGAACATAAAATTGTTTAGTTTTTTTTATTCAACTTAAATGTGATTAGCTTTTCCAAACTACGGGTACATTTAAAATTAGCCTGTTCATACTTAGCAATTTTGGCCAACTTCTAAATGGCTAAAAAATTTGTTTTATGTTCGCCTAAAACACATTTTTAAAAAATAAATTGAATTATTCGTAATATTTTTAATTAAATTAGCGAATGCCTGGTTCTTTTTTCAACTAACAAATAATTTCGCTTAATCTAATTTGGTAATTTAAACTTTGCAGAACAAAATTTATTTCGTGTATTTTATAGCCAAAAATAATATTAAACATGTTCAATAATTAAAAAAAAATTCTATTCATTAGATATACTCTATAGAAAAATATAAAGATTCAAATATAAAGTCTTTTTGTCGACCACTGTATTGATATTTCGGGAAAAATATATTCTTTTCGATGACATGAGTGGAGAAGACTTACAACAGAAGAGAAAGCGAATGAATCGAATAGAGAAATAGAAGAGAAATAGGAGAGGGATAGCGGACCCGATATAAGAGCGCAGATCTAATTTGATTTATTATTATGCAATTTATATTGTGTGCAGAATATTCGGTTCGGCATTGGCAGCGACCGAATGCAAGTGCGGAGTGTTTGGCAAACCTTTTCTCGAGTGAACACCAGCCGCAGTACGGATTCCTGGCCTCCAAGCACTGGTCGCAGTCGCTGTGTTGCGTACATCTCTCGATCTTAACCTTTGCTATCTATTAGATTAGATTAGATTAGTTTCGCGTTAAATATATAATAACAATAATGTAATAATAAGTACTAAGAATAATAGTTTCGCTCAACTAATACAATGAGTGGATAGTGTGGCGAAAATAGGAGAACTAAATTTATACAGTCTATCCACTTTAGTACTGAAGGCTAAAACAATAATCTTTTCGATATAAGAATTGATGATTTTTGCTCTCTCTTACGAAATGCACTCTTTTCTCTATATTTGTGTATTTGTTCCGAAAGAGAATTTATTTCGAAATTGACGTAAACTCGCGATTTGATGCAATCGAAAGACTGTTTGACACATATATTGAGTATTTGTTCGCAAAAGTCAGTTATGTTTCTCTGATTTAATACTCGCCTTATATGGCGACGAAGCGATCAGATACTTGGGTTGGTGTTCGTGATCGAGATGGATGTCAGCCAGTATTGGGTGCCCTTTGTCTACAAACACTTCTTCGAACTCTTCGCCCGTCTTCGCCGAAGATATCAGAATCTGTCGATAAATTCGTAGAAATTTATTATAAACTCAATATAAAAAACAAAAATAATAAATAAAAAGCGAATATCAGATAAATTACTATTTTATACAACAGATGTAATGCAAGAAAAATAAAATATTACATAACATAAGGAAATAGAAACAAAATAAAAAACAATTAGAAAAGCAAACGAAGAAATAAAAAGTCGATATAATGTGCAAAAAGTACATAAAGTGCTGTCAATGGGCACTAAGCTCTGGTCATAACAACTGGGTATAAGTTATACCTTTTTGACGGCGCCATCGCTAGTGCCGAGCAGAGCGACGGTGTGCTGTCCGGTGACGGTTGCGGTGACGGCGGTTAGGGTCGTGTTCTGGTAGACGATGACGGCGTTGGCGGTGACCGGCACTGAGCCGTTCAGTTTGACCGCTTCGTTGCAGAAGTTGAGAATATTTCCCGCTTTCTGTGGACAGACGTAATGGCAAACGATTGGCGAAAATTAGTTCAGCAATTGGTCGCAAATATTAGGTTATTATTAACTCGACTTATGCTCAGCTATAGTAGTAATCAACTAAAATGTTTGGTCTTATAGCGCAGTTATGGCACTAATATTGTGGTCATAAACGGCTACACGAGATGTAACATAACTTAAGCGAAAAATAAGCACAAAATAAGCGCTAAATTACTTTCGCCATTAATCCTCGTTTTATATTCGGTCTAAAAAAGCCGGCATTTCCTACGAAATGAGTGTTTCGATTGAAAAAAGCAATACTACAGCAATACTATGTAAAGCAATAGTAAAACTGTACAGTATATTGTATAATGTAGTGATCGTAAAGTGGTGTCAACAATGAGTTCGGGGGCACTAACTGTTATATAATGCGATGCAAATCAATAAATTGCATAAATCGAGAGTCAGTCAGTCAGTCGACGGCATTCACTCTTCAGTCTACGAGAGATAAGAGTCTCTAAAAGTTCGCGTTTCGTAAAACAACTTTCAAAACAGTATAGCATTCGATGCTATTGAGTGACAACAGACGTTGCGATGAGAATAGGGTTAAGGATAGAGAGGGAGAGTGAGTGAGTGAGAGAGGATGGAGAGGCTAAAGGAGTGCAAACATAATGGTGAAGTCAACTAAGCATATCATGTCATAATATAATTCGGAAATGAATGGCTGGTTATTATGCAGACGAAAAAAACTGAAAAACTTCGTAACAAAACACTACAAAATAGTAGAAAACACTATAGAGTGTGGCATGATAGAATTTATGAGCGCTCATAAGCACTGGTAATAACATAAGCCATAAATTCGTGTAATTAACATATTTACCGAATGCTAGACTAGGAATCGAGTGGAGAATTGCCAAACGAACAAAACACACTGTATAAATTGTCTAAATATGATTGTGTATATAATACGCGTATGAATTGTGAAGTGAAAATACATTATTTTCAAACCGAATAAATATGAAATATTGCTGCATGTTAGAGCTGGCAAAACACAACACATTTTTCTTATTATGAGAGTAGAGTAAAAAGTACTAAACTATTTGTAACTCTATTATGTGTTTCACTCATTCACTCAATTATTCATCCATTCATTTATTCAGTAAAATTTATTTGATATGAAAACTGCATTTCTATTTAATAATATTAAAAGTCATTCGTTTTAGACACCAGACGCTCTGTACTGTACTGTACTCTCGCTCTACACAACCGTATTATGTATTATGTAATCTATAGTATATGTAGAGCACTATTAGCGCTAATGTTTTGAGTAAATTAATTGATTACTACTATGCAGATGAAGGCGAACGCGAGCGCCAACACGAGGCTCTCTAGCAGACAGCGCTAAGTTGGCTGAGTTAGCAGCCACTCAGACTCACCCCGGGCTCAGGACACTCATTAACACTTCCAGCGATGTAATCCATATTACGCGTCAAAACACTGCCGTTATAGCAGAGATGGATGTTTTCAGTGAACTTCTGCTCTATGTCTGACAGCGGGAACAGGCAGACGGCTGAGTACTGGGCCGCCCGAGCCGTGTGGTCTCGACTCGAGCTGAACACACCCATCAGCACTTGCGACCCTCGCTCGACGTGCAGGTCGTCGGCCAAGTCGTTGCCGACCTTCACCACAACCGAGTCCTGCAATAAGTTAAAGTCCGTTCCGTCCGGCGCCAGACACTGAAGGGTGACTTCGGTGTAGGTGTGAAAGCCGGCGTCGCTGACGCAGACCCGCGCCAAGCGGGTGATGTAACCCCACTCCTCGAGCGCCCGTAAGTGCGATTTGCGCTGAACTGTCGCGAAGTATATGAAGTCGTTTGAGTGAAAGCCATAAACATATTTCACTAAATAATAGTCTTTCAGATGTGAACTGATGTCGAGTCGCGCGCTGTCTGTGAATGACTTCTCAATGATGTTGAAGAGTCGCGACCCGGACTCGAGGGACCGGCTGCTGATGGCCGGCACCATATCGCGGTAGGGGCCGGATCGCGAGTTCGTGGCCGCCACGTACAGCACTGGCACGGAGTGTGGACTGAAGTACTTGGCCGGGCCTACTAAGGCAACGGTCGACGAGTTCTCATCGTTCGAGGCAACAGGAACTGTGACTAACTCTTCTCTCTGCCCGATGTCACCCAACTTGTGGCGCTGACACGAGCCCTGATGGACAGACCCGCACGCGATCAACATCTTCGAGAACGGGTCGATGACTAGCACTTTGTTGATGTTGTTGGCGAACGGGATGTGCGCTTCGCCCACACCGTTGCAGTCGCCGGGCGAACAGAGCGGACTGTCGCGGATCGGACCCGTCTGGACGAGCACTTCCTGCGTGAGGTTAGCGCTGAACTGGTAGATCCAGTTCGACGCACCCACGTAGATGTGGCCCGAGATCGGGTCCAACTCGATGTGCGTGAAGTTAATGCTCTTATTGGTGGTCGTGTACGACGAGTAGATCGCCGGCTCGTACTCCAGGTGCTGGTGCAGCGCCGCACAGATGTTGGCCGAACAGAGCCATACGGTTAGTGCAATCAATAGGTATTTGAGAATCGAATTCGTATTTCGAGTTTTAGTTCTGGTTTGGGGTTTGGGTTTGGGTTTGCGGCCAATTCGGACGCACCGGGCGATGACGTCTCCATTATCTGCAGCCGTTCTCATCCATGACTTCATTTTCAATCTGCAGTTTATTTATGTCTTAGAAAAACCGACAGTTTCTGCGAAAACCAATTGATATTAATTCAGTTTTTCGATCAATTTCTCGGTTTTCCAAATGTTGACCAAATGTTGGGCCGACTCTCCTCTTCTCCACTTGTCTGCCGCTGTTGTGTCAGAAAACAATGTTCTTATCATTCCTTTCGATCGACGCCTTATTTCGAGCGATTGAATGCAATTTATATTTTATTTTCTCCACATTTCTCGACTCAATATTTTATATTTCTTTCGATAACTTTATTTGTGTCGAACGTATCGCCAAAAATGTGTCCAAAAGTCATGTCTGGAATCTGCAGAGAATCGAAGTAAAGAGAAAAAATCGGAATAAAATTTATGACAATATATTGTAAGACAATTGAGAGTAAAAAAATAGGAATGCAATTCAATGAAATTGAATTTTGGAGAAATATTAAATATAAATATTATCGAATTTTTCTCTGATATTGCGATCAAAAAAATATTTGTAACATATTTTCTAAATTGTATAGATTAGGTCAGTCTTAAAATCTAACCAAAAAGCAAATAATTTATTTTGGCTCATAAATAAATTGCTAGTTTAAATTTATATTTATAAACTTATTTACGAAATATAGACGAATAGTATTTTTTCAATTTATAGAAATAAAAATCAGGAGAAAACGGAAAAAATCAAAACCAGACGAAAAAAATTTCATGAATTTTGTTAAACGTATTTTGAGAATGAATTTCCATAAAATGCGATATCAAAACAGTTTTTATATATACTGTATATATATAAGAGCGAGAGATGAGAAAACGATGGAAAATATGGAAATGAAAGAGTCAATCGAAATGAGAAGAAAAGTATTCGCAATAGTATTGCAAAACTATTTCGGTATTGACATCGAAGATAAGATTGCATCGAATCGACGAATACATTGGCTTTCGGAGGAAACGCATCGAATAAACCGTATTATCGATCGGATTTGGGTTCGGATTTAATTTGAAATAGATTTACGAGAATAGTCTGCAGACGTAAAGCGGCGGTCAGTGTATATATGCGACAAATATTAGATGAGAGGCTGAGATACCGGAGCGCAACACACATGGAGACAGTCATATACAGTGATATAGACGTACGATATTGGCTGAGCTAATAGACATCGGACACTAATGCCACTCATTAAGGCTTACCAATCGCACGGCTCATCATTTTCATAGCTGATCGCCAACAACAAACTGGCCGTACATCTGGCGCTACGGCTATCTGTGCGCTGATGTAGAGTATGGCGCGTATGTGTGTGGACTTTGGGATGAGTTAATCGCATTTATTTCATTACGAGTTCGAGTCAATAATCAGAAGCCGAACGCAAATAACACTAAACATATGATATGATTCGGAAACCGTCGACGTATTGCAGATAAGATGAATAGAATACACAAAATATTAATAACCACTAAAACCGAGTATAAAGTTGGCGATCGGTTTGAGACACCGATTGCAGTCCAGACAGAGATTGCATTTCTCCGACAATAAACTCATGAATGAAATATTTATTACATTTTAACTAAATTGTTGGCAAATCTAATAATAGAATATTAAAAACCAACTAGATAAAAACATTTGGGAATTTATGAATTCGGATTCGAAACTTGAAATAAATAGTCGACAAACGCCTCTTAATATATCGACTAATAATGAGCCCAAAGCACACACACAACCCGAGGAGGCATATGAAAGCGCACCGGAGAGGCACTGGAGAGGCAGTGGAGAGGCAGTGGAGGCAGCGATTGAGAGGAGACCACCAGGTTTTAGGATGTAATGATACCCATCGAGTGATTGCTTTAACTTTCAAAAGTAGTTTTTTCTGCAAAAATGGGTGGGAATCGGAGCCCAAATTGAGGGGAGATTTTGTGTGTGCGCTCACAACTAGCAGGCATTCACTACATTATGGGAATACACTGTATGTGTGTATGTGTGTGCATGTGCTCTGTTGTATATGGTATGCCCCGATGTATGGCATACGCGAGTGGAAGAAATTATTATTACTGTCAGAAACACGTCTACTGTACTGAAAATTATGTGAAAGCCATTCCCCAAATATAGCTCTCATACGACTGAGTCGACTGTGCCTTCGCTAAGATTAGCAGACATTCGGAATAGACATGAGTGGCAATGAGGAGGCAATCGCGAGCCAGCGCTCAGGAAGCAATACCTCTCTGTGCTCAGCGCACAGGTCCTCACAGATTAGGGCTGAGGGCTGAGAGAGGATTCGTTTCGTTTTGGGTCAAACATTACGAAAATATTCGGAATATTTTTTCACGTTATCTGCTCGGGTGGCCTCTCCCGAGACCCAGCACTTCACAGCACAACAGCGAGACTCGACGTACAAGTGCTCTATCACTCGCCGAGCAATACTCCAAACATTTACTCCTAAATACGCTATTGTTAGCCGAGAGTCAACTATTTGGTAAAATATACGGTTTTAGGCAAAAATAAGTACATTTTTATTTAAAATAGTTTTTTGCGCTGATTAGAGCTGAATAAACAATTGGTTTTACAATATGAGT
This sequence comes from Metabelba pulverosa, assembly GCA_034697605.1. Classification (NCBI taxonomy): domain Eukaryota; kingdom Metazoa; phylum Arthropoda; class Arachnida; order Sarcoptiformes; family Damaeidae; genus Metabelba; species Metabelba pulverosa. The sequence goes on from JAQIXC010001350.1 coordinate 9,994, forward strand.
ACAAAAATATTTGTTCTCTCGTTTTCTGGTTCTTTGGTTTTGGTTTTCTGGTGTTGGTCTCGAAATAAATGATTTGTCGGATGTTTGGGATGGGTATGAATGATCATAAACCGGGAGGAGGTTTGCGAACAAATTGAAATCAATTAAATTAATGCGTTTTTTCACTATTTTTTCTTATTCTGGTGTACAGTATATACTGGATATACGGGTAGACAAAGCGATTATAAAAATAGTTTTTTTAATAAATCAAAAAGTGAACAGTAATAATATAAACGCAAACATTTGGTTTTTATTAAACCTATTGTTCGACTCGAAGCAGTCAAATAAATTCGGACCAAAAGATTAAATTAAATAAAAGCTAAAAATACTGTTTTTGAAAACAGCGAAAAATGCAAATAAATTATCGCAAATGCAATGTAAATGACTGTAATATTAATAAATTCTTGGCTTTTATAGTCAGCATTAGGGACTGGGAGAGGGACTGAGAGGGAAGGAGGAGAGGAGTAGCTCTAGTGATAGAGTAAATAATATTAATAAAAGTAAAAGCATTTTTCGAAATCATTTCAATGAAAATGAATGAATGAATAGATTGGATGGAAAAAAATTATTTAAAAATATAGTCTTCGGGTATCAAAAGCGTCGGTCGTATGGAATGGCTGATCAATGGATGGAATTTCGAGGCAAACACAACAACTATTAGCCGTAAATTTGAAAACATGCAAAAGTTCTTTACGAGTATTATGAGAGGACGGGAATGCATAATAAGTTTTCATTACCAACCGCTCACTTGAAAGGCATCGTTGCGTAGAGTATGTGTGCGAAAAGACGTCGACTGCGACTGAGACGCCGAGACGACACACGAATAGACCCGAAAAGCCAAATAAGAGTAACGAAAACTTTAAGACTAGTTATTTGTGTTGGCAGTCAAGTGAGTGAACAAAGAGTATTAGCGGAACTGTAGCTATATATGACTTATTGGTTCGACCGAAGCCACACACAAACACATACAAACTGGTCATCAAGTGTGTGCTCATCAGTCATAGCGACTCCGGAGCGGAATATTTCATTCAACGTATGGATTGCAGAGAAAATGCATAAATGAGTGGAAAAGTAAGTTTTGAGCGCACAGTTGGCTCCGCACTCGCCAACAAGATTTACTATCGAATTGTTGCGCAGACCAGCGCTGGCACGACGACAGACGTCAGATAGATCTCGGCTTCTCTTAAAACCCGAGAAGAAAATTAGAAATAAATAGATAATAGAAAACAGTATTTATTAGTTCGCTTTCACCACAACCTCGAGGCATGAGTCGGGAAGAGCGACACAACTGCACAACTCAGCGCTTATATTGAATTTCTCACCAATTATTTGACTAAACGGTTGAGATAATAAAAGTGCACAGATATATACGTTCGAAGTTTATTACTGGCGATTTGCAGCACATGACCACTATCTGGACTGCACTTTCTGCCCGTCCATTGTGTCATATCTGTCGGCGCTGTTCGATCGGCACAAAACCCCAATTGTGTTCGGAATTACATTCAAAGCGTATTTGTCAACAGCTATACAGCTATTCGCGTAAAGTCTTATATACCGTATATATCGGTTAACCCTATCTCTGTTCGCCTGTTATTAACTTTCACTCGCATTCACCGATAGAACAAAAACGCATTCAATTCCAACAATAATGGAGTAGATCCGCAGAAATTGCCCGAACATTACTCAGACAACAACATCATATAAATACTGGCATGTACGAATTTCGTACCATTCGCACACACATACACACTCACACACACGCATAGCTCTCTCACAGCTCTTTCATTCCTTTATTATTTAGACAATTCTCTCATTCTCTGCATCTCTTCATTGATTCAATTGTTAATCAAACCTCGCATTTGTCGCCCTATTTGCACAACTATTTAGTTCTTTTGCTCTTCTTTTTAATTAAACAAAGATTTGGTTAATATATTCAGAAAATAGACTGTATTTTACTGTTTCGTGTAATACGACTCTATTTTATCTTCTCTTTCTATTCTCGAAATATTTTATTTGCATTTCTCTCTCATTTCTGTTTGCCTTTTCATATAAGATATATAAATATAAACTTATATATAATATTCAAAATTTTAAAATTCTGTCCATAAGATACTGTGTACTGCACTCAGACTTTATTGAAAAATGTAAAACTGAGCGCCGAATGCAGTTCACTGTAAAAGTTTTCGCGTATTTATTGCTTTCATTTCATTTGACTAACTCTTAATACACTGTTTGTTATTTCCATATGAAATGATAATTTGGCGAAAATAAAAATTAATGTATTATTGCTGTAATAAATATTTGGCTGAAAAATATACTAATGTTTTAAAGTTATAGTTCAAAGCATTTTTGAGTCGAAAAGCAAATCTGCATTTTTCGCCAAAAACTAATCAGTTGCATTTCAAATTCAGCAGACGTAGCCGTCTAACCAAGACTAAATTTGCAAGTTGTGATAATTTTTCAAAATATTAAACAAACGCAATCTTATGCGTGTAATTAAAAAGTATACTGAAGCTATTTGTCAGTTTTCGAGCTTTCAAGACATTAACAGACCTTTTGAATAGAAAATAATCAATGCTTTGAATCGGCGAATGAATGCAACTTAACATTCATAGAAGTATTCAATTACTGAATAGTCGGTACAAAAAATTAAAAGTCAGTCGAAATTTTAATAAGAATAGAATCGGTGATTGATTGAACGGAATTGTAAAAAATAAACTGTATATTTCAGTTGAATGGAAGTTTTGAAAAGAATAGGAGAAAATAGGACAAAGAATGAGGAGTTTGAGTCAATTTATCTGATATTGACAATCGTTGGGCTAATAGAAGGGCAAACGAAAGGCTATATTAAACTAAAAGTCTGTGTATTAGTGAAGCACTAATCCTATTGAGAGATACGAAAAGATGATAGCATTGAATGAACGGTAAACTGAGTCTCGTCTCTAACCCTATCTTCGGCGCAAATCAGTTCAATCGGAGAAGAATAGACGCGAATAGTAGTTCCGTATAAGTACTGCTCGAAAAGGACTCGTATTACGAGCGCAGACACACACACACACACACACACACACCCGCTCTTGTCAGCGAATACAAGACTTAGTTTCGGTTCCGGAGAGTCAAGAATTCAATGAAAATTCAATACTTTATTATACATTAAAAAGTAGACAAAAAAGTATTGAACAAAAAGAGTGAGTGAAGAGCGTAGAGAATGTGTTTATGGATGCTCTGAATGAATGGCTTTTCGCAACCACTCTATACCACATCATATTCACTGCATTTTCGACTAAAAAAAAAGTAAAAGTTGAGCCGAAATAAAGGTTTTGCTATTTTTCTATGCAATTCGATAACGTAATAATGGGCTGCTATTAAATGAATAATATAATGTTTGAAAGTGTGTTCTCCTATTCTTTCGCTGTTATTATTATTTTTTATTTCAATTTCGGTATAGAATTACCAGTTTTTTCAATGTCTTCTCCACTCTTCCACTCTTTTGCCTTTTGTCTAAATAATCGGGTAATTCGATAGCAGTTATGCTCCGAAAAAACAAACCGATAGTTCGCTACGGATTGGGATGATGTGTGCGACTGAAGGCAAAAAATTGTTATAATAAATGCCAAACCCATAAAAATGGTTATTTATTTAGACATTAATATTTCGTTATTAAACGATCTCTTAACTGGAGTTGAATGAGAAATAAATTTAAAACTTAAAAATAGTTTTTTTTTCATAAAATAAAATAATTTTTCCTAATTAATGATCTTTTGTCATGTATTTAGACTCTAATTAATTAGGAAATACTAGAACTAATGATTTCATTATACACTTCTTCTGCTGCGAAACTCTTCGATTGAATAAACAAATATATATTTTGTACTAATTATAAATTTTAATGAGAAATTATACCGGAGAATTAGCTTGTTTAAAAACGCAAACAAATAATATTTGGCAGTAGTGGAGTGTAGAAAAAAGATCGGTTTTAATATTTATTTATTTGTGCGATTAATTAGACGCCAAACCCGATTCCGAACATTAGGAACATTAGGAATACGGCTTTGATTTGAATAATTAGATTATGAGTTCATTTGCCGATGGATTCCAATGCAAATAATTTCGTGTCTCGTATTCAAAGCGAGAATTTGATTGCATTAACTCGTTATTTATGATAAACTCGATTATAGACAGCATTTAATAATATTTTTATTTAATGTCAACGCTCTTCGCAACGGCGCTAATGAAGTGAAAGCAGACTTTTGTAATAAAATTTTATTTATTTTTTTAATTAAATAAGAAATTGCGATCGAAAAGCACACAAAACGCAAACATAAAACTTTGCGCAAACTATTAGGCAATTCATTAGAATTTTGTCGACATTTACACCTAATTAATGGCAATACGAGTGACAACTCGAAAGCCAATCGCTTATTACAAACTTAACATTTATATTGCAATTAATTAATTCGCAAATTCAAACCACAATCAATGATTAAAGAGAGTAAAAATAAGATAAAAATAGAACTAAGGTGTAGCATGTATAATGGCTAATCTGATAATTAATTTAAAAATTCAATAAACTAGAAAGATATAAATGTGCTATACAAATAAAATTGACACCGCTCGATTAATTTTAATAATTATTAACAAATCAAATTAAATTTATATCTTTATTATACAATATATGTATGCTGTATAAATTTGTTTATATGTCATTAATAAAAATTAATCAATTTGTATGATAGTGTATAAACTAATAAAATTCGCGAACATAAAGAATGATAATATCATTGAAACAATTCTCAGCAAAAAATATTTGCAATTTTTTGCAAACAAATTGTAGAGGAGTTTGCTTTCAAATGATAGTAATTTGAAAGATTGGAAACAAGTTTTTGCTGTTATTTTATTATACCGTATGAGTACTTTTGCATTCGTCGAAACAAGAGATACAAAACAAAATCTTAGACCCAATGCTTCGCCAAATAATATTGAAGAGATTGACAAACATTCGCATCGAATACATAGACAATTGGATATAAGTCGAGGAATGTGTGAAAAAACAATTTGTGAACTCAAGATAAAAGCGAAGTAATAGTGCAGTGAATGAATGTGTGGGAGAGAGAGAGAGAGAGAGAGAGAGAGAGAGAGAGAGAGAGAGAGAGAGAGAGATTTGGAGAGAACTTTCAACGAGATTAGCAAAGATTGAATGAATGCTTTCCAATCACTTTTAGTAGTCGTAGTCATAAGT
>JAQIXC010001351.1:0-15258 GCA_034697605.1 Metabelba pulverosa
TATCATAAAATAGTCTTAATTTATACAGTACTGTATAACTCGTTCCAAATTTAGACAGTTTGCAGACAAGCCATTAGAAGCGAGTTGTTTGTCACCGGTATATACTGTAAACACTGAAATTCTTGTCTAGAAATGAAGTTACAGTACTTCACACTTTTAATGCCTAGCATGTTACTTTATGCTAAATTTACTCCAATTATAAACAGATGTGATATTATTTTTGGTGAAAATCGACTAATACTTAGTCGTAAGCAAATACATGCGAATCAATTAAACAAATTCTGGGTTTCAAATATTTTATCAAGAACTTTTCTCACCAAACTTATTCAGCTTGTTTATGTTGTGGGTGTGGTTTGACGTCTGAGTTACAATCAACACCCTGTAAAGTTCTTGTTAGTTTTATTTATAATAGTCGGTATAAAAATTAAAGCTAAGATAAACGTATAGTTTAAATAAAAAGCAAATTATATTAATAACAAAATATAGTTAAAAATAGTTGGAATTAAGTGCAATAGAAATAAAGCCGAAACCGATGTCTGAACTTTGCATTGACTGTAGGGCTCAGCGACTGGAGTCTGGGATTGTCTGCCGTATTGTCGCCACAAAACAATAGCTTTTTATCCAATAGTCGAGTGAATGGAGTGAAAGGCAAACACTTTGTTAATTAAAAACATCGAAAACTGATATCTCGTTTCGAGTGTATGATGTGATTGTCTGCTGAAGACGTGAACTAAGTTGACATCAATTGGCAAATAGCAAGACATCGGTCGACACAATGTCCGGAACTATTTTGGAGAACCTGTCGAACAAGAAGTTGTCGATTGTTTTGTCGATTATTCTTATCATTCAATTGATCTCTTTCTTCATCGGCGCCTTCATCGGTATGTATTGCTTAAGACATTGAAAGAGAGGTAACTTTGGAACTGATGTGTGTCTGGGTGTACAGCGCCGGCCCCTTCGAGTACAGAGCAGTTGTTGGCGTTTAAGTGCATCGCGAGTGACCGGAACCAGTTGTCGATACCCCGAGCGGTGATCACTGCGAATCAGGTGCAGCCGCACAACTGCCGGCCCGTCAAAGACGAGCCGAGTAGTGGCCACAGGTTTGGCATTGGCTTTGAATTACTTTAACCAATTGAATGACGTCTTCTAAATGGTTTGCATTGACTGAATCGACAGTCAAATCACGTTTGCGTTTCAATTACCGCTTCCGCGCGAAGGCATTCAATTGGATTACAGCCGATGGCAACAGAACTTACTCACGATTCTCATTCCCGACGTCTTGTACGACAAGAGGATGTCTGTTGACTCGAACCTAAACAGCGACCAACACATCAACGCATCGGTGAAAATGCGGATTCGTTTGGGAGTTCGCAACGTCGGCGACAAGAATTGGAAGATTTACGCCCAAAAGGATGAGCTCCAGAGGTCTATCTCTTGTAAAATCGACGCCAAAAAGGTTCGACAAATTGTTTTCTCATTCGTCGAACCAATTGTTTTATTTGATTGAATTGATGAGTGATTTCGGTGTTGAGCGACAATTGTTGCGATACTGAACCGAAAGAGCGATCGAGAGCTGAGAACTAACTTTGAATTGACTTTTGAATTGACTTCTTCAGCGAATCCAAGGCTATAAATACGATTGCGATTTAATCCAATTGTTTGAATTGCAATCTTTGTATTACGACTACTATTTAATTAATTTGGAATTCCACCCAAACAATGGTAAACCCATCCAACTATTTGCTCGAAGTGCACACTATTCTCACTACCGGTACTCGTCTCGTCCGCACAGACCAACTCTACGAGAACTTCGGATTCCTGAGTGACCTGTCATTGGTGGCGATCCACCAAAACGGCGGTTTCACGAAGATCTGGCTCTTCATGAAAAGCGTCTTCACGTCTATGACATTATTGACGTTGATTTGGTTCACAAAGCGGTTGAGACAACTGCACAGAGAGACCACTCTATTGGAGAGGACGCTGATTGTGTTGGGCTGTGCGCTCACACAACTCAACATTCCCATCGAGTTCTTCAGTTTGTGGTTCGACTTGGAGTTCATGTCATTTGCTTGCGATCTAAGACAAGGGCTCTTCCACTGCGCGCTCCTCTCCTTCTGGATTATCTTCATTGGAGAACACCTATTGGTTCGGAATCTTAAGCACTTGTACTGTATTTTGACTATAATTTGCTAACATTTGCGACACTCGTACGACAAATAGGATGGCATTCATAGGTCGCGCCTCTCTTCGTATTACAAGCAGTTGTCGGTCGTTCTGATCGCTTATATCGCGCTCTTTGTCTTCGATTTGAGCGAAAGAGGTATCCAGTGGTTCGACCCGTTCTTCTCGGTCTGGGAGGCGAACTCGAGATTTGCGTTTATATTCATTCTGACCGCCAGTATTGCTTCGACCGGATATTTCCTATTCTTATGCTATAATATTTGGTTCGTTTTTATCGAAACTTTTTTAAATTGAATTTTATTCTCATTTTTAATGAGATATTGATTTCGAATAAAGGCTCGCATTTCGGAACATATCGACAAAGCAGTCGAGTTTGCCGTCAATGTCCTCAACGCGTCGACTCATATATCAGGGAATTATATATCGATTTAAATTCCTTTTGTTGGCGACTCTGGTCTGTGCGGCGGCTACTGTCGTCGCATACATTATGGGACAGGTATTGAACCACTCCTTCAATCAACTCATGCATAAGACGTCTATTTGTGCTGACCTTTAGGTATCGGAGGATCAGATGCATTGGGAAGATATCGACGTTTACATCGCACCCTTGCAGTGGACGAGTGCTATGTTCACCACTGTCTACGCGCTTTGGAATTGCTATGTTATAACTCTTCTCATACTATACGCGCCCTCGCACAAGGAGGTCAGTACTAACTCCTATCTCTCAATCAGCCACTCTTTTACCGAACATTTCTTATTTTAAACTTAGATTTGATTTTCCAATTCATTCCTATTATATTCACTTTAATCTTGTTATTCGATCTGATTATACTGAACAGTATGAGTGCAATACTAAGTCTGCAATGCGGGTCCAGTCGTTATGTTCTTAAATAGTTCAAAAAAATAAAGCTTAAGTCTAAAAATAAGCATGTTATAATTATGGCTACTTTGAGTGCCAATAAAGCGATACTTAATTAGCGATTATTTTGTTTTGCTTTAAATAATTGATATCTTAAACCCATAAAACGAATGGCAAACTAATTAGCATGGTGAAATCTAACCTGTTTTCTCGCTTCTGCTCTAAAGTTGGGAACAAATCTCGATTCGATGTCCGAAGAGATTGAATTTAATCGCTTGACAGAGAACGACGAGACTCAGGACCGGAACGAAGGTCTGGCCGACGGCGCCGGCGCCCACTCCGACCGAAGCGGTGCGACCAGTGATATGAGACTTTTGCAACAATTGGCTGCAAAGCAGAGCATCGACTGAATTGATTGCGAGTTTAACCGCTTTTTACAAATACTTAGATTCTTATTATTTCAATCATTATTTGTAATTTAATTTAATTCGAAACTTCATTCATGTCTTCCATTCATTTTCTATCAATAATTGATACAAATTTTAATACAGTATAAATTATCAGTATTTAGAGTATTAAAACGCTTTTATGATATTTATCTAAAATTGACATTTTTATGACGAATTGTGTAGTTTTTATTGATTTTCTGAATTATTTGCATTTATTTATTGTTAAAATTGAATTGTAATTTGCAATCATTTGATTGGTTTTAAACTTTCATTCACTTATTTGATAATAAAGATTACAATTCTTATGCAATATTGTATATGAGTTTCTGTAGAACTAATATTTTGAATTTGGAAAATGAACTTGCTCAGTTCTTCAAAGTTCATATACCCAACATGTAAGTCATATCTAGAATTAATATTTCGGACCTTTTTCTTAATGATTGATACATTTGTTTTAATTTGAGATAAACTAAATGATGGTTTTGTTCAATGAACAAAAATTGGGTTAAAAATCAATATTACTTTTCCTATATTTATGCAGTGATGGCCGACCTTGTTGCAAGTTATTTAGCAAGCTACATTAATGCGACCAAATAATTAGAGACAAATGCTAAAGCATACAGTAATAAACAGAATTTTTGTCACAAAAATGTAAGATTTGATTCGGAATTTCAATCGATTAGCAGATAAGACCCACAACTATACTCTAATATACTTTGTAGGAATAAATAGATTAGTACAATGCATATTAAAATTATCTTTTATAATTAAAATTGATTACATTATTGGCTAATTATTGTTACTAATGTTATGTTAAAACTATATTAAATTAGTATAAAATTTATACATACAGTAGAAGTAATTTAGATGAAGACAAGATAAATTAGAGGGAATCCAATGCAATTGATTTTTAGCAAGAAGAATTTTCATTGCAATTCTCAAATGACAAATATATTTAATAACTTATAATCTATTATAATATATACTCTTTAATATAAGATACTTTATACTTTTTTATATATGCTAGATGAAATACATGTTATTAATATTTTAAACAAGGCTAAATCATTTGTTTCAGGATAGTATAGATATTGATCAAAAGATATTTTTGACAAGATATAAATTATAGTTTGCAATTTGAATTACAAGCAAATATCAATACTTTAAACTACTTAATGGTATAATTTTTATTCCAATTTTATTCAATGAGAACTAATCTTATTTTTGTTTTAAATTGTAAAATTTAAACTCATAGGTTTAATTTAAGTTTCAACAAGTTATAAAACTAGTCTGGTAATTTAACCATGATTTCCTAAAGTGATAACATACACTATGGTTCAAAACTGAAGTTTGCATATTTTGATGATTATTTCGGGAACCGCTTAACCGATTTTAGAAATCTTTTCTTCACTTTGTTTAGAATTTTGCCAAAAACTTTTTCGCCAATTTTGAGTGCTATTAATATTATAAAAGTTCTGTGAGTCTCATGATTTTGATTTCATTATAAAGCAAAATAGAAAGTTTTGTCATTTTAAATATTTTTCAATTTATAACAATAAAAATAAATAAAATAATTATACTATATAAAATTAACAGCATTTTATATGTTAAATTCTTATTTAAAAATTTTATGCAAAAAACAAACAAATCACTTTATATTTTGCCCATTATATTCTATGAAAAATGTTATATGGACTAAAATTTGATCTAGTTCTTGTATTCAAAATTGTTTTGATGACAAAGTTTTTAACAAAATCCTAAACAAAGTAAAGAAAAGAAATTTAAAACCAAACGGTTATCGAGATAATCATAAAAATATTCAAACTTCAGTTTTGAACCATGGCGTATTTGAGAAAAGCATACAAGTATACAAGCATTTAAATAAATATTTTCATTATTTGGTCTTATTTCTTGTTTAACTTTTTAAGAGCAAATTAATAAAAACAGATTTAAAGTCGAGTCATATTAAGAAAGATATCGGCGTTTAAAGAGTTGTAAATCAGATAACTCTTTGGACAACATCTGTGAAACAAACGTTTGAAATGCACTCAACAAACAATCGAATCGAATTCGTATCTTCCAATTAATTACTATACATAGAATATATAATCATGTAAATAAAAAATAACAAGCTCATAATGGCGTTTAATTACAACGATTATTTAATTTAATAATGAAAAATTAATTATTTACTCGAAATACAGATTGTTTGAGTCTTTATTGAATCTTGATACAGAGTCTTTTGTAGTAATATTTAATGCATTAATAATAGACATTAAACGACAAAAAGTAAAAATTCAGAAATTGTTTTAATTGCATTATTGATTAAATAATATTATAAACCGAAAACATCTGAAAATTTCTTTTGTTTGTTTTTGATTTACATTATTATCGATATTTTAATCAGGATGAATTTACAATAGTTTGTGGGTTCTAATTATTAGAAGCAATTATAGCCATTTTAGTCAATTTCACTCTATTTATCACTAATTCTATTAATAAATATTTTAGTATTGAGTGAAGAGATTAAATTAAATGAACTGTTAATCAATGTATAATAATAAAACAATCTTGATTAAATAGATTTTGTGCTACTTTTGACATGAATTTCCGGAATATTTACTATTCTGATGTGTAGCATGATTGTTTCATTGTAAACTTGTTAGATTACATTCAGATTCTATTGTTTTTCTAGCATTTCAAACAAACAGTTGACAAACAAATAGTTTTGATAACAAAACCAAATGAGAAGCGAATGGGAAGAGTGACGGCCTTTTCGATGTAGAAAATGCTATTTTCGCCGCTTTTTCAACGATGTCTTCGGGATTACACTCTCAGGAGTTCGTCGTCTAATTAGTCAGAAATGAAAAGATATTTTGTCTTAAGATTAGCGCAAAGTTTTCTATTACTCTTCACTAATATCGGCAATGAATAGATAGGATAAGTAGTAATACATAACTTTATTTAAAGGTTTAGATGTTTTTCCAATTCTGGCATTGAATAAGACATTCATTATTTTAATGACAAGATTAGAGATCAAATCGTTTCTATAATAAATGATAATTTATTCAATCAAATGCCCATTTGAATAATATTTTTAAATAATTGACTTTTTTGTGCTGGCTATAATTCTTTAAAATATGCTTGATAATTTATTTCATCATTTTAACGCAGTTTGGATTAGTTGTACAGTTGAAAAGAATTGAATTGAAATATAAAATTTGAATAAAACAAAACATATTAAGATAAATTCATAAAATAAAGATTATATACATGCTTAAATTAGAAGGCAATCGACTAATTGCTCGCATCGAGTGCTTTATAAACTTATTTATTTACATCATTTTCCTATAATTTGTGCCTATATTTGTCAAATATCCGCTTATATTATATAATAAACTATAAACTCGTGTATTATCTGATCCCTTATATCCTACGCTCTCTGAGCAAACATAATGATGTCGTTATGTCTACGTATTGCCGAACACCGAATCAGCCGAACGGACGGTAGCGCTCACGACGGCTCATGTGCTCCACCGCTCACCGACTCCTACTTAAGCCAAACCTCGCTCTCGCTCTTCACGATTCCACAACTTATTCAAAAAGTTTTCGTTCGACTGTTCCCACACTTTCCTACACTTCTCTCGGAATTTATACTTTCAATTCAGGTTTGTTTTATCATTATTACAATAGTTTATATATTTAGGTAGTTTTATAAATTAATTATTTGCTTTGAACATAGATTTAACATACCTTTTTGCTTTTTACATTCTAACTTTTTACGACATTTGTTATTATTTAAAATTGCGTGGGTAGATTTTGAGCAAGTTCTGTTATTACTATTGCTTTCTTTATAATATACTTCTATAATTAGCATGATTTTTAAATTGTTTAAAAAATAAAACAATATTTTTACAATTAAATTAAACATATAATAGGAAAATATTATAATGATTTTTTACTATTTATCTAGCTAAATACAAACAAATAATAAAATTTATAAAACTACTACGGCATAATATTTTATGATTTATAATCATGAAGTAAAAAATTCGTAGACATTTAATATTTACCCTTGTTAAATCTTATGTTATTTGCTTAAACTGGTAACAATATCAAATAATAGAAAACTAAACAAAAGCAAATATTAAAAATCAGTAAATTTTTTACTCTATGTATTACTTATAATATTTTAATACTTTTAAATTTAAAAACGTTACACGTAATTTAAGTTTAAAAAGTTATATTAATAACAAGTTAATATTTTTAAATGCCATTAATAAATAATAAAACTAAGATAATACCAAGTTTTTAACATTGAATTTCATAATTCCAAATGTCATGATAATAATGAAAACTTTTAAATAAATATATTATTGCCTAATTTGTTTTAATTGTTTAAAACGCTTTTATTTCTATCATATATATAAACTTAAAGACATATTTTTAATTTTATTCATAATAATTATTATATTTTATCTTTAATTTAAATTTATGTAACATGTTAGGTACTAGTAACTATGTAATTTAGATTGTAGTATATAATATGTTTCAATAATTTTTTTAATAATAAAAACAATATTACAGAGATACTTTTAAAAATGGAATACTTAGCTTATTCTCTGATCAAGGTGAAACTACCTTTCCAGTGGCTAGACACATATGTTTCAGGTTACATTTAGCAATAACCCATGGCCAGTAGCATTGTGTTAATTTGTAGATGATGGGTTATTGCTAAATGTAACCCGAAAGTGTGTGTTTAGCTACTGGAAAGGTAGTTTCACCTTGATCAGAGAATAAGCTAAGTATTTCATATTTGAAATTTATTTTAAAACATATAATTGTTCTGATTACAAAACCTAAATTGCTTAAATTACAACTAACTACAGAGATGGCTAAACGATTAGTTCATAGATTAAAAAGCGGTTTTAATTTTCTAAAAATTTTATTGAAATTTGAGCTTAAAGCTTGACTTTTTAACAAAACAATTTTCTATAAATAAATTTTTTGTTTGTTATATAGCATAAATTAAGCATTCTCTAATCTCTAGTTTTTGAATTTCTTGATTTGCTTAAACAAAAAAACAAAAAAATAAAGCATCTTGTTATTAAAACAAAAGATTTTGATCTAATTCTGTTTAAAAATGAGTAATAAACAGGAGATTAGAATATTTAAAATAATTGAATATCAACTTTTTAAAACTGCACTTGGCATTTTAAGCTATTTTTTTTAATCAAAGACAGTTTATAGTTGTAAGCAATAAATCTTTAAAGTCTCTAATCGCTAAATCAATGAATACAAATAATTTACAATTTAATTAATATAAAATTAGTACAGTATAGAATATGCTTTAATTAGTCGATAATTATTCAATTGTTTTATGCTTTAGACTAAATAAAAAATTTGTTTTACTGTATTTTAAATTATATTATATTATATTGTAAATTGCAAGTTACACATTTAACATATGTTTTGTCATTTTTTGTAGATTAAAAGTTGTCATTATTAGCTAGATTATTTTTTGCTTAAAATAGCCGCCCAATCATCAAATTTTGAACAGTTGCGACATTTTTGCAATTGTTGAGCATAAGAGAAGACTCAAAAACATAAATTTTGAAATTTTAATTTCCTTCTCATAACTGATTAAACAAACTTATTGAAAGTCATCTTTATATGAAATGTATTTATTATATAATAAATTTATATATATTTAACATATTTCCATATATGTAAAAATCCTATATAGATAATAGATTTTTGCTTACTTAATAAAACAAATTAAAAACTATGAACACAATAAAGTACAGAGAATATAATTTGGTACTATATAGTATCGTATAATATACGATATTGAATAATAATAGGTATTAATAGATTGCATATTATTTAGGTTTTGTAAGTTGGAGTGTAAAATATGAATAGACACATTCTTAAGAATATTGTTTAAGTTTTTCACAACTTATAAGCATAACAAAATTTGCTTTACGTCCGACATAATACAAAATTTGTCTTGATCATAAGTTGCGAAAAACTCAAACAATATTCTTGAAAATATGTCTATTTATAAAAGATATTAAACTAAAATTTAAAATGCTTAAAATAGTAATGTAATTTTAAATTATACCTGTACATATTTTGATATTAAACATTATATAAATATAGTTAGATATCTGTAAATTCAAAAATATAATAAAGTTTTATCTAGATTGATATTGTTTTCAATTTTGTTTTTTAATTTGTATAAAATTTATAATATAATCAAGTTTTAATTTTTTAATTTACACCTAATTTGACAATAACTAAAAAATATCACATCTCACACTTAGCTAATTATTTCAGATTTAATTTATAGAAGAATCTAAGCTTATTAATCACAAACTTGCTAAAATCGATAATTTTAAAAATGACATTTATAAGAAAAATAAGTGTTATTTTATTAATACTTTTGAAAGTTTGCCAAAATTGATTAAAAAGCTTTTCTAATCACATTCCGAATTTGAACAAAAGATCTGTTTATACAAAATATTAAGCTCTGGATTAAATTTTATAATTAAATTTATCTTGTTATGTTTTTATTTTATAAATTTTATAATTGTTGAATTAAGCTTGTCGGGTATAATAATATTGATATTAAATTGTATTATTACAATCATTGTTTAAATTTTACTATGTCAAACTTTACTCAGTATATTATATATGACTTTAAAATATATTTATTTCTTAGATAAGAAAAGCAAATATTTATATTAGCAATTTCATATTGGTGATTTATTATTAGAGTGAAAAAGCAAAACTACATAACTCTTTCAAAATAAATATTTCTATTGTCTTTAAATAATGATTTTTCGAGAATGAAAAGTTAAAAATTAGATTAGAGTATAGTTTGAGTTTCAAAATTGCTTTTTGTGTTTTTGGAAACATTTTGGAAAACAAAATACAAATTCATTAATCAATTCAATTTCATTTGTGATTAATTAGGTTTTGAAAAATATTGTCCCAACAGTTGGCGATAGCCGTGAAAATGCATACAAACAATAACTGCGTCCTTCGGAACCAAACAAATCTCTTATCTTTAATAATGTTTCAAATCTTCGCATTCATTATCTTATGTCACTTCGGGTTCTTCATAACCGAGACATCCGCTGCACAGAAGTTCTACCCGAATGGGAGGTACGGCAGGAGATCAGTCTTACCGCCGCTTATGTCTTCGGCCGAGAATTCTGAAGATGCCATCAATTTTATAGGTAAGACATTTGAGTCGAACCGCTCTCTCACTCCGATTATAGATTCAATAATAAGCCCTATATTATGCGCTTTTCTTATATACTATTTATAGCTTATAAACTATGTATTACTTCAGTTATTATAATCATTATTAAAATTGGTCTGAAGTCTAATCCATAAATGTCTACTCAATTATTAGTTCGACATTTAGTTGTTTGAAATACTAATTTATATCTGACTTTTCACTAAAACTCAGGCGATAGGCAAATACAGGTAAAAAGTAACCGTTTAAACAAGGTAAAATGTTTATTTGATTATAAACCCGTTGAGTATGTAACTTATTTAAACTGTAAACAACAAAAACTACTTGGAAATTTTTAAGGATGTTGATTTTTCTTTATTTAAATTAACTTAAAATTATCCATTTGCTATTTTGTTTATAAATAAAGTAGTAATTACTTAATCATGTTAGAAATTCAAAATAGAATGCAATAAAATTTAAGTCAAAGTAAGTTTTTCAGCAAATGCTACAAAACTAACCATAAAATCGAGTAAAAAGAGTCGATACAAGAGTTTTATTTATTTGTCAAATATAACATCTGCTCTCTTGTGTCTACTAATAAACATGTTGTTATTTTATTTCTATTCAATCTACAAATTGAAAACTCGCTTAAGAGTATTGAAGTAAAAAGAAACGTTCGTTTGAAATATGAACAGAGTTTGGCAAAAGTGTTATAATGTTTGAAGATATTGATAGCAATTCAGATAAAGCACTTTCAGTCGTCGATTGCATTTTTGAATTGCTTTGATATTTGTTCGCAAACAGCAGTTCTCGCCTTAATTAAGTCGAACGCGTTTTGGGCTTTAAAGTCAATTTCTGCTCATTTCTAACCTTGTTACTTGTCCAAAAACAAATACAACTGGACATGATAGGCCTGCCGATGACTTTAGTTAAATAAGATAGCAAACAATTGACCTGTTTATATGTTTATCATGTATCGTGTTCGCCTCGACTATAACAAAAGTAACAAAGTAAAGTTTCTACAGAATAGTTGTGTATACATGCCTAAGGAAATTATTTGCAAACCCTATTGGTTTCATGCGATACACAACTAATTTTAATAACTTTTTATACCGTATATACTCTATAGACTTATTTATTCTATAGTTTCAATCCAAAGTTGACTTGTTTTTATCTTTGTAAAATGTTTTAATTTTTCTATTTTAAGTAAAAGTTAAGTTTGTTAAATTATATATTTAAAATAAAAAGACTAAATTAAGCTTTTAAAACAGATTAGTGATATAATAGATCTTTAGTTTATACAAATACGCATAAAATTAAAACAATAAAAACGAGAAGCATATGTATAATGTTCAATTTTATTTGTTTATTTCACAATTATGTTTATATTTATGGAACATTTGATAAATTAAAATTCAATTATTTGATTTGTATTAAACAAATCGATGCATATATTCTGTATATAGCGAAAGCTTCTGACGACTGAAGCAGAAGTATTGTCCGCAAAACTGCAGGCATTACGTGATCGTCGAGAGTGTCTATAGAATTGCAAAATCAGTTTACGTTAAGTCCGTTTACTTTTCTATTCTCTGCTCACAAACTAATAATTCACGTAATGATCAAAAAGTGACTTTATTTACGAATTTCACTTACGGTTCAATTGAACGCTTTATTTGATCCAAAAATAATAAGCAATTCAAATTTGCTTAGAGTTTAGCGCATTATAATTGTGTACAATGTACAAAATACTATTGACAGTATCTATTTTGAAGTTAACTAAAGAAGTTATTTTCTAAAAATACAAATCAATTTGATTGCAGGCAATGTGGCGACGAGTAAACTGTCCAAATCAAACGGCTTCGCTAGAGATCAGCCGATGTCGCTTCTCTGCTACTACACGGGATATTCCAACTTGCTAAAATGCAATCCCAGGTATACTATTGAAATAACTGTCTAATACTTACTTCTTATCCATATTTTGTTAAATGTGAAGCACAATAAACTGATTTGAGAAATAAGATATTAAATAAGATTAGCAATAAGATTTAAAACAAACGCTTAATGTTATAAACAAACTTGGCAATAGAATGTTTTGTATTGTAAGTGAGTAATAGCACCCGCACCATATTATCTTGGCAATATATTCTGGATATTTAGCTTTTATATACACTGCAAAATAATGATAATTTCGCTAACACTATGAGATCAAAGAATTCTAGTTTATTAGGATATTAGGAAAAACAATCTATATAAACTAACGAGTAAGAGCATAATGTTAAACAGCAACTATTGTTTTAGTTAAAGTGAATATTCTTTGCATTTTCATCGCATTATATATTTATTTGTCTTTTGATACTTTCAATTAGAGAGACAACTGATGTGTTGGAGAGAACTAATAATGAAAGTCAACAATAAAACTGAAGAATTGGAGACTTTGTGAACATTAAGAGACAAACATTTTGTGTTATATATAGTTTATTCTGATATAACATCAAATAATTTTCCTTTTCAGCGATAAATAAATTCTAATTTTTTCTCTTCTTATGAAATATATAATTAAAAGATAACAAACTTTAAATGTCATATTTATGTTTTTGTCTAAAAATGAACTATATAAAATATTTAACTTACTCTTTTCGTAGTTCGCCTAACGTTGGTTTTAAAATCAGAATACAGAATATATACCAATATATAGTATAAGTATAAATATAAAATTTGTTTAATTTATTATTGATAATAAAATTAATTAAAAACGAAATTTACGTTTTCTTTAACAAATATATAAATTCGTATAAATAATTAATTTCGGAAACTTCATCGCAATTGAGAGAAACTCTTTCCAAAAGTATTTGAAGAGTTGATATCAAATTTAACGATAGATAATAATTAACAAAATGGTTACTGCAGGTGAGTATTAAGAGTTGGCTATAAAGCCGAATCTGGAAACAGTAAATCTAAAAATGAGCAAGGCACAGTATTTGCAAATTCTTTCATACAAAAGGCGACTGAACTTTTGCTAGAGAATAGTTGCCGCCGTTTTAGGAAATGCATAGATAAGTCAATACGTGTTAATCGTGTAATTACTTGAAAACTTTAAAAATCATTATTATAAAAAGGTGATATTACAGTTTTATTTATACAGGCATTTAACTAACTCGTATATTTCATAATTCAACAAAATATTCTCAATAAGATGCTAAGTGCGAAATAAAATTATCCAGTAGACAGAAAATAAAAAATTCGTAGATTTTTAATATTCGCGCTTGTTAGAACTTGTTTCATGTAATATTCTTACATCCTCAATTAATAATATTATAGCAACTAATAAAAGTTGCAAAAAGAAAAATATTAAAAATATGCGAAATTTGTACTTTTGATTAGAAGTTAACAAACGATTAAAATTGTGATTTTGTGAGTCGAAGAGTTTTGTTCTCTTATTAATGAAGAGAAATAATAAATGTATTTACTGTTAAATTGATGTCAAATCTAAATTGAAAATATTTTAATCCAGTTCATATAAAGGCAGGAAAATAGCGGTTAAGGCCTTGGTCTGACATGCATTTGATAATTAATGACAATTTGCATTCCTAAAATTAATTATTTAAATGTATTGGCAAACTCTATGCGAATAAAATTAGTATACATAAACAAAACTATTAAAAACGCAAATTGCATGCTAAATCTATAATTTGAATAATTAGATTATCATAAAAATTAATTAAACTAACAAGCTAAACTAGAAATTATCTAAAATTGACAATTCGTTTCATTTAGTGGTCAATATTTATTGAATCGCAAAATGCAAATGAATTACAATTTAGAGCTTATCGACAAATATTAACGAAACGAATAATTTAAAACATTATTCGTCCGAATATTTTCGAATTAATTGAATTATTCTTTGAGTTAAATGTGATTTTGTATTTCGAAGGCAACGCTAACATTGATTATAAACATGAGTTTAGATTTGATTGCGATTTAGTCGTGTGTTTAGACAAGTTTCTCAAATAATGTTTATAACTGTATATTTTCAGACTATAGCCCTACGCTGTCTGCAGCAGAATTTTAATCAAACTTTGATTCAATCATTAAATTGCGAGTAATTTATAAAATGTTCGTTTTTTAAGACTATTTTCCTGCAGTCGTAAACACATTGAATGAAATAAATTGATTTTCAATGACATCACGTATTCATTCGATTTTAGGTTCGGTTATCAAAAGTACTTGACTTTCAATTTCAGACAATCTTGATATTGCGGATACATTCACTTGAATATAGATTCAGTCATTCGATAAATTCTAACTAGATAGTTTCTATTCGGCTAGCCTAAAATAAAGCAAACTCTGGACAGACGTGCCTTTGGGCGCTCAGTCGACAGACCATCTAAACCAGCGCTATCAAAGATTGCAGCCGAGCGCTTTTTATTAAAGTTTATTGGCAAAAACATTAATACAGTATAAAAATTTGAGTAAAAAATGATTAAAGTTTATTTACTACTATTTAAAACTGTATTGAATGCGTA
>JAQIXC010001352.1:0-15255 GCA_034697605.1 Metabelba pulverosa
AAAATTATGCGAACATTCAATTAGAGAACTCGGAGGAGAACTTCGTTGTGTTGCGTGTGTGGTGTGTGTGCAGCAGCACAAGTAGTCGATTCTCGTCGGCACAGGTAGTACAACGTTTGGGAGAAAACAAGTAAAGTCTGTGAGTCTGACCTTATTTTCGAATTGACTGCAGCGAAGAAAATGTTGAATTCATTTTTTGCTATCATTTTTTACACTCCTAACTGGTCCACCAATTGATTACAACCGAGAATTTATTACAAGAGCAAAAAGATGTCCCTCCCATACCTCCCATGCCCACACTCTCGCGCACTGAGCACAGGTATTACTGCACCAGAATCTGTCAAATAAGTTAGTTTTCGCAATCGAAGCGTTCTTTTGATTCATATCTTTATCGCTGAATACAGTAGTCGTCGTCCGAAGCGTTTGCATTCAGATCTCAAATCAATTCAAATCGGATTCCAATGATTGGAATCCAATCCCTGTTTTACAAACATAACAAATGTCTTCTCTTCGGTTCATCTTTGGTCTAATTCCATCATTTGCTCTATTTTTGCGAAAAACATATTTGTTTCCGAAGTTTTAAACTTATTTCTAATTTATTTTTGCAAATGATTTTTCTCGTCTCTGCATCTCATCATTCACTGGATTTGATCTATGAATCGCGCGTTTAGTCGACATTTGATTTATTTGACAATTCGTATGAATATTATGGTTAGGAATATGTCGGTCGATGTCGGAGAAGATTTCGGTTCAAACAAAAGCAATGAATAATCGAATAAAAAGTAGAAAACATATATCCATTTGTCTGTCTGGCCTGACCTGGGATTGCCTGGGCCCGGGGCGGCGCGAGGCGAACACCGCTTATTCAAAAAGCGACATGCTTAAATGCTGCTACGCTAAGGCCTTGGGAACTAAATAGCGAGAAAAGCCTTCAATTGAAATAAATTACTAAATAAATAATATAATAAATAGTATAAACAGAAAATTTGCATATTTTTCACAACTATCTGCGCAAAAAAATCTTAATATCTTTTAATCAAAATAAATAAAACAAATTTATCAAAACACGAAAATTTGCATTCAGTTATTTAATGGGTTTATATTAATTAATCAATCTATAATTAATTAAATGCTCGATATAAATTCGGATTAAAACCTGAATTGAATTTTAAAATTGAAATCTAATTATTAGTTTCGGATAAAATTGATTTCAAATCCGAAACTGAATTATGAAATATATTGATAACCCTTTATAACATTTTTTAGTCAAAACTTTTCGCTACATTTTAACGAAACAATTATTGAATAATTGAAAAATTTTGCAAACGTTTGTTTCAATTAAAACTTGATTTTAATTATTTAAAAAATGAATTTTTATGACAAAATATTTGTTTTTAAAAATTAAATTTAAACTAAATATTAGATTTCGATCGACATATGAAAAGTGTTATGAAAATACATATCAAATGTTTTGACTAAATAGTAATTTTAAGATATATTTTGAATTTAAATATTAATCTAAATTTATATGAAATTTATACGAAATATATATATTTAATATATTAATCAATAAAATAAATTACTTTATGTTTTATAAGAAATATATATTAGTTTAAGATTTAGTCTAATTGTCTAAAAAGGAGTGATTTTTCAGAGAATTAAAGCAAATGTTTTTGAAATATAAAATAAATTAATATTCGAATCGAATCGTCCGAAGGGTTAGTCTTAAAGAGTGACCAGTTTTCGCGAAGAGGGACTCTCGGAGAGTGGACTGGATTTGTGGCGACCGGCGGCGCACGGCGTCGACGCGGCCGACGATGGAGTGATGATCGATGGCGTGAGCGTCGGGTTCAGGAGTGGCGTCAGACCCGTGCCTTCGAGGAAGAGGCCGGCAGAGGGCGTCTGAATCGAGATCCCGGTGTCGGACATGTGGTCGCCGTATATGCTCGACAGCTGCAGTGAGTTCGGCCGCGGCTTCGATAGGCTGTTCGTCGGGATGACAGAGCCGTTGCTGACGACGGGTTTGACGTCCATTTGGTGCGCTTTCGCGGAATTCAATTTGCAGTTCGTTTTGTGCGCCTCGAGAACGAACTCCAAGTCCTCCTTCTGTTTGCGCAGCGCTTCGATCTCCTGGAGCAGCGAATGGCGCTTGTCTTCCAAGCCGTCCGTCTCCACCAACAGAGTGTTCGTGTGGTCCATACGGCGCTTCCGACAGCGCGCGGCCGCCTGTTTGTTGCGCTCGCGGCGCTGCTGTCGCTTCTTCTCTTCCTCGGGAGTCAACTATCGAATCCGTTTCGAAAATAAAGAATTAAATCGAAGAACAAAACCGACAACAAGTGGTCAATCACTTCAAATACCTTATCGTTTTTGATTGGCTTACGGCCGCTAACGCCGCGCCGTTTGGTCTCCGGTTTCGCCGATCGGCCGTAACTGTTGTCGCTGTTGTTGGCCGACTGGTTGAGGCCATTGCCGGCGCCGTTGTTGCGATCGATGTATGCATTCCATTGGGACGTCGTTTGCGACGAACTGTCGTCGGAGTCGTAGTCGGTCTCCAAATCACTTGTATTAGAGTTACTATTATTACTCGAATTGTTGTTGAATTCGTTGGTCAGGTTGTGGTTCGACACTTGAATCGCCGTATAGTTGGCCGGAATGTTGACCGTCGGCGGCACGAATCGGGCCTCTTGTGGATGATGGCGCGGCTGCGGCGGTATTATCTCCATAAACGACTCCTCGATGTTCTTCAAAGTGGTCGGCGTTAGAGTGGCTGTCGTTTGCGTCAAACCACCGATGTTTGCGAACTACCCGTCCAGTGGTGGCCAGAAATACAATCAAAGTTTGAAATTAGTTTTCACGTAAAACGCGTTTCCCTTAACGACTCGATTAGAGAAATGAGTTTTGATTTCAATACTAAGTCTCAGTCAATGTTTTCAGACTATTAGACAAACGACAAGTTGTTTATCGAAATACTATTCACTCGAATTGAGGAAAGATTTGAATGATTTTTGCGAAATTAAAAACTAAAATCAATTTAAACGGATTCGTAACCAAAGATCTAAAGGAAGTCTTGTGTTTGAGTATCGTTTGCCTTAACGACGATTAAAGTGAACTAAAAATTCGTAAAACTTTTCGCTTTTATTCAAACAAATATCGATAAGAAGTGTAACTATTTGTTCGTTGATATGAACGTCGATTTGTCTGACACTCGCACTAGTAGTGAGACCCGACTCGAAAGGCCCGACAACTGTCGACAGCATTCCACTCGTGTTTCAGACGTTTAGACAGTAATTAAAAGCTCGAATACACTGCTTATTATTGTTTGAGTTCGCAATTAAGTGACTGATTGTCAACAGTACTCACGCTTTCATTGGTCGATGTCGTCGACGGCATTGAATAGCTATTTAAGTCAATATTGCTCTCAATTATCAGATTATTGTTATTATTATTGCTTTGATTACTCGTTTCGATAATCACTTGTGTTTTAGAGTCATATGAATTCATCACAAATTCATTCAATACATCACTAAATGAGTCTCTCTTTTCAATCACAACAAAACAAATGCGAAATATTAGTCGCGATTCGCGAACACACGTCGAATATGAGTCGAAATATCGGCAAATGTTTTGTCTATTGGTTTGCAAAACAGTATTTGTTTCGTAAAAAATCAAAACAAAAATATAAATACAATTGTATTGCAAATGCGGAGACGATTAGCCAGTATTTGGTCGACGGGTTATACGGACTTAAATCGTATGACTCATACATAGAAATGGTGTCAAAAATTAGGGGAAAAGACCTTTCATTCAGCGAATGACAAAGAAATGCATGACATCAGGCAATTGCAATAGTGGGCGGACTTTCACGCAATACCCGTCTCTGATTGGTCCGCCACTCGCCTCACGTCATGAGCAACGCTTTCAGTAGCGACGCTCCCTAACCCTCTCTCCGTATATTACTATCACTCTCGGTCTCCCTCTCCTCTGCCTCCCGTCCTCTCCCTCTCCTCTCTCTCTCCCACTATCTCTCCCTATGTCTCTCTCACTCTCCTCTGCCTCTCTTCTCTCTCCCATCGCATTATCGCATTGCGTATCATATTATAAGTGCTTTTTATATAACGATAACTCATTTCCGATTCGCAGAAATTCTTTTATCACAACTAAAAACTTTTTTTTGATATGAAATTCTGATTATATTCGTCTAAACGAGTGCTTCAAATGCGGATCAGTTCTGAAGTTATATTTTAAACCACGAATTGTCTGCGAATATAACGAATTGCTGTTTATAGTTATGCCGTTATATTCAGTTATATTTAGTTCGATGACAAATCGTGTTTGTTTTGGCATGCTTAGTCTAGCTTACTGTGGAAGTTAATCAGCCAGTATGTTTTATTTCCAAGAATTGCAATATAATATAATGCTACTTTTTAAAAGTTTTATTTGTATCTGCGATTGCAACATGTTCAATTGTTATTGATGCGTTAATTTTTAATAGTAAATACAATGTTATAGTTTAATCTCAGTTAAGTAGAATTAAATACAGTTGGATTTATCGTCGAAACGAGTATATTTGAAGTTTAAGCTAGCATTTTATAATATGAGTAAACCTTGCATAATTTAGTAAAATGTTATAATTTATGCTTATATAATTAACCACTCTATTTTGGTTCTATAAATATATTTACACAAAACACTGCATATTTTAAACAGAATTACTTCGTTTTATTGTATAAATATTTGATTTAATTAATATTTTATAAAGAATAATTTTTACATGCTATTTGAGATAGAATTCTGTAATTTATACAACAAATAATTATACTGCATAGTTGTATAAATTGAGCATGTATTTTTATTTACACGTATCATACGAACAGTATAGTCATGAATAAGTAAAATTGATTTTACAAAATGTTTGCATGTTGTATAATGCTGAATATTTTAAACTTTTATACCGTATAATCAAAAAATCGATTCAACGAATTGAGAACTCAATTCTTTAATGCCTAACAAAATGTTTTGATTCTGACCTCCAGTTCTGCAGTTCTGTAGCTCTTATTGCTATTGATTTTTGTTGTAATACTTTTTGAGTCAAAATTTTTTATTTCGTCTCTTTTGTATCGCAAACAAAAAGCCCCCAAAAAATAGTTAATAAAATAAATCAAATAAAGAATAAATGTTAACTTGTCTTGCTAGAATCATTACTTAAAAGTTACAGCTTGTTTTATGTTGCTCCTTTTTATATGTGATATATAAATTAAGCAAGAATAAAATTGGATTAAATGTCCGAAAAACTAATAAATTGTTCTAATTTTAGAAAAATTAATCGAAAAAAGTTCGCAGAAGTAAAAGTAGTTTTAAAATTTTATTAAATAATTAAAAGCTCAAACTAGCAATGTTAAATTGCGTGTAAACAAAAAAATGTTTTACAATTAATTTTATTGCATGATGTGACTTGATAATAATTTTTTATTTTGTTTAATTAAAATATTTTATTATAAAATTGCAGTTTATTGTAAACATTGAGAGAATTGTTATTATAATTGAAAGTTATGCTATTTTATTTATACAGATTAGTTTATATTGTTTAGTAATTAAATTATCAAATTAATTATAATGTATATACTGTACTGAATATTCAATAACTCGATTGGTTTGTTTCAAA
Organism: Metabelba pulverosa; assembly: GCA_034697605.1. Classification (NCBI taxonomy): domain Eukaryota; kingdom Metazoa; phylum Arthropoda; class Arachnida; order Sarcoptiformes; family Damaeidae; genus Metabelba; species Metabelba pulverosa. The sequence goes on from JAQIXC010001352.1 coordinate 5,663, forward strand.
TGTTTACTCAAAATTAATCAATATTTAAGAATTTTAATTAAAATTCCATAGCTACTATCTGGATGATAATTTTAATAAAAACAAGAACTTTACTTTGAAAAACTCCAATGTACGATTTTTTAATCAACATAACCAATTGGTAACTATAAACTCAAGCTATTAAACTTTTAACAAGAACATTTCCTGTTATTCTTAGCTATGCAAATATTCTTCCTGTTTAAACGATATGAATCTATATTATATTTATCTTTCGTGGAACACACGAGTGTATAAATTTATACTGTATATTAAACATTTAGAACGGTTTAGGAAAAAAGCAATTTTTAAATTATTCAGTATTGATTTTCTAATCTAAAAAATGATCATGGCATAACGCTTTAGCTTCAGACTAAAAATTCAGTTGAAGGCAAACTAAAATATCAATATTTAATTGCAAACTAATAAGTTAGAAAGCACATTGATCATTTAAAGCAGCTTTTATTCAATTATTAGTTCCCAATTAAAGCGTGGAATCGATTGGAAAATTCAATTATATTCGGATTGAATAGATTGGCAGCGAATAGAGTGATAGAGTGAACACACGTTCAGCTGTCGTATCGCAGCTATACTTTCACTGTTTGCCTCAGTTCTGCCGCAGAGGTCTAGTGTTCGCCATTGAACACAAAATGTTGAGCCTTTGCTAAAACTCGACTTTGTTTTGCATTCTTTCCAATAATAATACATTGTTCTGTCTAAAATTTACAACAACTGTATGTCAAAATTGCTGAGTTAAACATTACTGTACATTTACTGCAAAACTGTCAATGTAAATTAAAATTTTACCCTGTATATCCTGTATTATGGTTATCTTGTTGTTTATATTAAAATTTTAAAACTGCACTGCATCTTTTGAGTTTGTTTGTTAAGTATATTGATGATTTTTTCTGTCGGTAAAACCAAGTAATTATTTGATTTAAAAATATGTAAATGTACAGAATAATTTTACTGAAAAATAAACTTTTATTTTCCTTCAACTCCTATGAGAAAAAGTCAATTAAAAGCCACAAAAATGTGTCTAAAGTTGTGAGAAATCTCGAGTCGAGTTGAAGGCAAACATTAATCTGTTCTGCAATACAGTCTAATACAGAGTCTATTAGTTATGTAATAAAAATGAAGTGCTTTTCGAGTCAAACACTTATTAAATAAATAAATCAAAACATTAATGCAATAAAACGAAACGAACGGATTAAACGAGTTATTAGTTTTGCGATTGATTTGCGAATTAGTGGCGAATCGGCGAAAAGCGAACGAATATATGAATGAGTGACTCGACTCGAGTGTGAAGTTTCGGTTTTCAAACGCATTATCCGATTGTAAACAAATCGGAGGAAAACATATGAGAAATGAAAAGCGATTTTTGTTTTGCGAATTGAAAAACCCATTAATAGATCGACTGAATAGAGCAGTGCATCGAAAGCGTGACATATGTTTGCATTGAATCTGTTTTCGAAACAATCCAATCGTTTCGCTACCCATTCGTGGCGTTCGTTCGCCCAAACGATTCGCTCGACTCGTGTCGTCAGCCGTCAGTCGACGTAATGCACAGAAATGGTCCGCTATTTGCCGTCACTTGCGTTCGGATTAATCGCGTTTATAGTGACGCTGATCGCCGCTTACCAGCAAATGGTGAACATCCGCGCCGGCCATGAGTCGGACGTCAAGACGTGGTTCGCAGTCTCGGACGCGAAGAGCGCTCACAAACTGATGGATCGATTCGGTAATTGTTTGCGACTTTTCTCTCACTTTCTGAACGCTTCCAAACAATCGATGCATTCATTTCGAAACGGTTTGAAGTGTTGTCTAAATACGCCAAACGGCCTACTAATAGCACCCATAGCAGGCATTCGTTTACCCAGTTATTCCTTCCGCGCCAGTGCTCCTATCAGTGCAATGCTGCCATTCCTCATACGCAGAGACGGCTTACGCCGAACTGGCCTTCAGATGCCTTTCCAGACGTCGAGAGTCTAGCGTTTGAATCAATAGTCGAGAGAAGAAACAGATTATCCGATAATTAATTTTATTGATTTCAGACTATAATTGCATTGAATTGTTCGCCGAAAACATGCGAACCGTTCGCCTAATAACGCAAAAGCAGTCAATCAATGGATTAGTCGTTTAATTGGAAATCCAATTAATTGATTGACTGATAGAATAATTTTGAAAATTACATAATCTCTGCACAAACAGAGAGAATGAGAGAAATCTAATTGAATTCAATGTTTTTGTTTGACTAATACGACTCTCATTTAAAACAAGAAATTTATTGAACTTTCGCTTTACTTAAGATTAATGAACAAAATAAATGTTAATTTAGTGTCAAAATAGAGAATTTGTAATTAATTTGAGATATCATATGAGCGCTAAGATTGCTGCGAAAAATAAGAGTTTTTTTTGTTTTTGTTTTGTTTGAATTCCTGTGACTCTATCTTATGATTGCTATTAAAGTAAATACGAGTTTCGCTATAAATAATTGACACTTTATTATCACTTCCAGTAATGATAATGTCTTTGCATTTTAAAAATTAATTGATTCTCGACTCGCAGTCAAGTGTCGCGAAAAAGTAGTGAATATTTTAAAAGGCTTTTCAACTTATTATATGCTTTTTGTGTATTTGTTTGTTGTTTCAATGCAAGGGTTAATAGCAGTGAGAAATTGATATGAATTGTCGAATAGTTTCGCTTTCATTGCGCGAACAGAGACTCGCAGTGATTGGACTAACGAAAGGATTTACGGTTTGTTTGTTTCGCTAATTATGATCCGAACCGAAGGCTGTCAGACGTTGATCGCGTGCGTCGATGCCATCGCCAGCTTCGGCCAGCGCTCGACGTCGCCGCCGCCGTCGACTGAGCCACTCGGGCAGCACTCGGCAGCGCTCGAAACGCTCGTCCAAATGGCTGTGAATTTCAAGAACCGCACGATTCTGGAGAAATGGCTGCAGAATAATGACATTCCCAACGATTACATCAAAATGTGAGTATATTTTTAGTCCATATTTTCGCCTCTTTTCGTTCGTTTGCATTAAAAATCAATTTTTAGATTGTTATGCAAAAAAGAGAATCATAAAAAAGTCTGTTTGAGTTTCTGGGAAACGCCAAAAATTGATCGAAACTTTTACTGCCTTTCTGTTTGTGTTTTGTGTTTATACTGTGTATAACTGTATATAGTTTTCGATAGAATCGTACGAATAGTATAGAATCGTAATAATTAGAAACGAGAAATCATTACAAAACTGGTGAGTATTGTCTCTGTTTTCAGTGTTTTGGTCAGAATTTGTGAAAAATATTCTGTGTATTCGGAGAATTGCGAAATCAATAAAACGATTCTTGACTTACAGGATGAGGCACTTCCAGGCGCTCTCATACGCTCTGTTGTCTTAAAATTTTTGTCATATTTAGGAAGTTAGGGCTCAAGAGATAAGAACCGAAAATATTACTCTAATATATATACTGTATATACTGTACACTTCACTAATAATTGGATCAATAAATAAGAGAGAAATTGATTGAAAATTATTTATTCTGTACTCTAAATGATTTCTGTCGACAGTCTTAATGAATGCAAATAACGATTTGAATTACTATTTAAATAATTTATTTAAACGACTTATCATTCGCTCCGATATTTGATTTACGATTCGCTTATCTCGAAGTGAAGACTAGTTATGGAGTTATTCCATGAGAGACGAGAAGTTCTTGTTTTGGAAAATAATTATCTATTCGGTCGATATTATCTCATTTAATATCGTGTTATTGTAATCGCATTAGAAGTCATCTCTAGATTTTCAATCGACAGAACAGAGCCCAAGCCTTCAGTCCAATACCGACGCGTCGTCGAGTCCGCCTGTGCCCTACCATACCTGCCTGTGCTCTCCTGTGCTCGCCTGTGCTCTCGCGTACTGACCCTTTATATGATATAAACTGTTATCAAACTGTTATGATATTGAGTTCGCATTTAATTCGCACGCAATTCAGTCGTCAAAACCGCGACTTTTTTCTCCTATTGTTTAGCTATTGTTTGGCTATTGTTTGGCAGCTCTGGAGCCGTCGCCGGGAATAGGGAATAGAAACGCAAAACTATTTCTATTTCTGTTTGCATTCGTCGACTCGTATTATCTGTTTCTGTTTCGATGGCTTTTAATAGCGTTTAATAGCTCTTTAAAAACGAATCGACGAATAAATAAATAGCAATAAGTTGTTTATCGGTGAACAAAAGTTGAATGTTGAATGCTAAAATCGATATTTAATTAGAACTCCGGCTCTTTTTTCTCTCAGTTAATCATTTGAACAAAACAACAACATATCGTCTACTGCTCTCTCGATCGCAAACACACATTCTCTCACTTATCGCTCAAATATCCTCTTTTCCTCTCATTTCTGTTACTCCAGTGTTGAACACAAGTATAACTCGAATTCATTGCAAGAATTATCAGCACTTTATTGGTCGCACCGAAGCGATGAGTTAATACTCGAAATTAACGCAAACCAAGTGCTGCGGAATGCGTTCGAATCGCTGCCAAACGCCGGATCCGATTTGCAAACTCTTTGCGAAACGATTTGGTCTGACGTCTGCAAAGATGATCGAAAGCCGTGGAATTGGGGTATGTTTTGCACTGACACTCGACACACACCAACACTACGCTAACCGTATCTATCAATCAAACACTTTATTTGCGCGAATTTGAACGAATTGAACGAATTTTCTCATCAATTATTCATTTATTCGCTCTTTTCACTCAATTCACTACATGTTTGTCTCAAAAGAATATTTTCTCAAAACTTGCCGATCGATACGACATATCGTAAGAATGTTTAATAAGTAATGTTAGATATTTCTTATGAATTATACACTGTTTTTATAGTTAAAATTCGATTTTAATTAACGGCAGACCTAGTGCCTATGAAGTAGACTGCGCTTTTTTCGCAGAAGTGATACAAAAAACTGTTTGAATATTCCAAACGCATTACTGCGTTCATTAACTAATGAATAATCAATTTCGGATCTAATCTTATAAATCATTTTTAAGTTCTATTATTAAACCGAAAGCATTCGCGAAGCCATTCCGAGCCTCTCTTTGCGAGGACTGGATGTCTAACCGGAGTTGTACTGTACTATTGATCGCAACTTTCTCTGCACTTCATTCTCAGATCAAATGTTCATAACGTCGTTAGTGATCGCAATCGCTGTCGCATTCCTAACAATGGTATCGAATACCGAAAAGTCCGGATTCTTCGCGTATGTGACCGGAAATTATTTGGCGCCACAGAACTCGAGAGTCAAGTTCGAGTGGACGGAGCCGGCGGTCGTCGGCAATACTATGACTTTTGTGATTAAAGTGCGGTTTTAACCACTTTTTTGTTTTGAAATTTTTGAGTTTTGAATAAAAATTGTTTTGTTTTCTTGTATTAAACGAAAGTTTTTCCAACGGAACGGTCGTCCGTATCCGATATCAAGTGAGGACAACCTTCGCGTCGAGATAGCACAGGGAGCGCACGCCATACCCTCGTCGACGGAATTGGGTGGTTGTGACCCGAAGAGTGCCAACACCGCCAAAGTTCAATTCACGGCAAAACGATCTGGGTACTACAGCATTAGCATACTGATTGGTCCCAATCCCACACACATTCGCGGCTCGCCTTTCACGCACTGGTATTTCTCGCCAACACATCCCTCTTCGCAGGTAAGGGCCGGTTGGCTGCAAACCCGAAGATTCAAACAATTTGTTTAAATTATGATTTACTGTCGGAATAGGAAACAGGTTTTATAAACCATTGCTCGACAGTCGTGTGCACTGAGAGGACACCGCACGCGCTCTTCATTGAAATGCGCGACAAATACGGAAACGTCTGTCCCGTCGGCGACAACTTCGACGCCAGCGATGACTTCGCGGTCGACTTGATTGAGATGACGACCGCAAAGCCGGTGATGTCGGCCTTCTATTGGGACGCACAGTCAGACAAGAATCGAATAGCTCTGGTGTTGAAACTGGACAACGAGGGCCTGTATAGCGCGACCGTCTCATACCGGGGCGCTGTACTGAAAAACGGCGAATTCAGTATAATTGTGCTAAACAGCAGTGAATCGGCGTTAGTGCAGAAGCACACGAGCCGTAAGAGCCAGTGCTCGCCATTCGTCGCCAAACTCTTGTCTGTGAACAGCGATCGACTCAATAAACCGAAGAAAGTGTTTCTGTCGGTCACTCCGAAGCAGTTGACGATAAAGGAGTACATTCTGAAGATCATTCCCGTGAAGGTCGTGACCTTCCGGTTGTGTCCGTCGACTAAATTCCAGTTTTCGAAGACAACGACTCAGGGCTCGAATGAGGACAACGCGGAGATCGCAAACCAGTTGCTGATCATCGACGACGGCTGCCAACCGCCGGTCGAACTGCTGACCGACGAGCGGAACGTAATCGCCGCCACATTCACGCAATACCTTCTCAATAACATCGGCGGAAGTGAGACCTTCCGCGACAAACAGGACTTCTTCTACTCGGAGGTCCGAAAACACCATCAAAAGTCATTCCACGAAAGACTACAAATTCGAATCGATAGACAGAAACTACTCGAGTCGTCGATGCGAACCACTCGCGGCCTTTCCGTCAGCGACTGGTGCAAGAACTTCGAGATTCAGTTCAGCGGCGAATTGGGCGTCGATTGGGGAGGACTGCGGAGGGAGTGGTTCGAACTGTTGTGTCAGTCGCTGTTCGATCCGAACCGATCGGATCTATTCCACCGCTTCAAGAACGACAAGCAGGGGTTAGTGCACCCGAACCCCAGGTCTCAGTTCAAACTCAAGTACTACGAGTTCGCCGGAAAGATAGTGGGAAAGGCGTTGTACGAGTCGTCGCTCGGAAGCAGTTACCGCCAACTCCTGAGGGCCCGCTTTTCGCGTTCCTTTTTGGCGCAACTCATTGGCCTTCGGGTGCACTACAAGTACTTCGAAAGGGACGACCCGGACCTCTACGTCTCGAAAATCAAATACATTCTCGAAAACAATGTCGAAGACATTGAAATGTTCTTCACGGAAGACGAATACGACACGAGTTCGGGTAAACTGATCCGAACGGTCGAACTGATTCCGAACGGCGCGAAGACGAAGGTCACGAACAGCAATAAACTGCAATATTTGGACGCTTTGGCGCAATACCGACTGTCCTCTTCGGTGAAAGAACAAGTCGAACACTTCCTCAAAGGCCTCAACGACTTGATTCCCGACAACCTCTTGTGTATATTCGACGAAAACGAATTGGAGCTCTTGATGTGCGGCGCCGGCAACTACTCGATCGCCGAGTTCAAGGCCAACCACGCGGTCAGTAGCGGGAACTACGAGTTCCGCAAAATCCTCGACTGGTTCTGGACAGCGGTCGCCAACTTCACCGACGAAGAGATGGCGCGACTCTTGCAGTTCACGACCGGCTGCTCCCAACTGCCGCCGGGAGGGTTCGCCGAACTCAACCCGAAATTCCACATCACATCCGCGCCCACCTTCGGGGTACTGCCGACGGCGCACACCTGTTTCAACCAGTTATGTCTACCCGAGTACGACTCGTACGAGCAGTTCGAGCGCGCGCTCCGACTCGCCATCAATGAGGGCTCCGAAGGCTTCGGAATGATCTGAAGCGCCGATTCATCTAATCCTTCAAATCTAGTCTTTGATTAACAAAACTCTTAATTTTTGATAACTTTTTTAGTCGAATATTCAAAGATATTATAATTAATTGAATTAACGCACTATTTATATATGAAATCGTTTTAATATATATTTTCGTTTCTCTTTTGTCTCATTAATTCGATCTCATTATCGAAACAATTGTTTTTCGTATTTTGAGTGCCTTTCGAAAGTCTAATTTAATATTTAAATTATGAATAAATTTTATAAATCAAACCATAATTTCGTTTTTATTCCAAATGTGTTCTCAATGTCTAAAATGTTTAGTCAAAACACAAAGAACTTGAAGCGACTAAACGTGAAAATCGAAAACTTTATAATTTTGTGTCAAAATAGCAATTTAAATATGCATTCGAAAAATGCAAATATGATAAACATGGTAAAAAAGCAAATAATAAAATTATTAAAAAACAAAAGAAACAAATATCTCACTCAAAAAATTGCATTAAATAACTGAAACGAATGACAAATTCGGAACTCAACTCGAAATGAGAGTTAAGACAAAATGATTGAAACGTCTGAACCGAACGAAAGCGGATTTGGGTTTAACTTAATAGTAATGATTGGATAAGAGATGAGAAAAAGTCGCGATTTTTCAATGACTTTATGAACTTCTCTGAAGAAAATCGTTATGCTTTGCAATCGATTCGATCGACGGCTTCGGCCACTACAGCGAAATCGGACCCAAGCGGTCGAATATGTTCTTTCGTAGAGATATTGTCCGTTTGGCCGATCCGTCGGCCGCTCTTCGCATCGCAATCCTCTTCGCCTGTGCTATGGCCGGCGATGGCGTCGATAATCGATTTGAAGACATGTTAGACGTCAGCGAACGGTTGACAATCAGCCGATTAGTCGCCGACAGTGTTCTGTTGTTTGAGATCGGATTCACTCCTATTCTGTTCTTAACGCTAATCGGCTCTAAAATACATAAAAATGGATTAAAAGCCGAATTTCGAAACCAAATCAAAACGTCAATCCATACCCGACGGAAGGCTTCGCATTGCAGACACTTTTGGCGCTAAAATCGGGTTTTTCGGCAAATGATTGCCAACTGTTTGTCGGAGTAAGAGATGATTCGAACGGTTATTAGTATTGTTTGAATTGCTATTCAATTTAATAATGTTTTTGTTCGGAAGAGTTGTGTTAATACTGGCGCCACTGATAGTGACCCGTCGTTTCGGATTCACTGAATCCAAACCCGAAGTGTTTCCCAAACGAGAAAAAATCGAATTCTTATCCAAACTCTTCGTCTCAGATCCCAAACGAGCGAAAACTGACGGCGTTTTGGCCGAAGAGAGCGAAAGAGATTCATAGCCGCCGTTGTCGACCGCCGAGTCGTTCGCGTCTTCGCCGTTATCCGAGACAATGATTCTTCGAATCTTAGGATTAGTCGACTTAACCAAACCCGACGTCTGCGCCGATCGCTTCAAACCAACCATATTTGCGGCGGAACTGGACGTCTGCGGCGGCGCCGACACTGCGTTCGCCTTAAATCGGTGACTGAGTAGAGGACGAGACGCCTGACTCTTGGCGGCGCTCATGGCCTGCAGTCGAGCGCTCGAGTCGTTCGCCACTCCGGCGTCGGCGCGCGGCGGCTGACCGAGCAGTTGGTCGCGAGTGGTGTCGTGGTCGACGCTCTTGGCGTGTCTGAGGATGGCGATCACGTCGCCCATAGTCTTGATGCCCATGTCGTAGAGGATCTCTTTGGTCAGATCCGCTAACATGTCGTTTTGGATTCGATGGTTAGTGAAGATAATCGCGTAATTCGTCGCTACACTCAGCGGTAGACCCGCGTCGCAGAAGAACTTCAGCCATTTCTCAGTGCTCACCGACATTATCATCGATCGCGCGGCGCGTCTGCGGATCAGCTCTTCGATTGTCTCCT
>JAQIXC010001353.1:0-15249 GCA_034697605.1 Metabelba pulverosa
GCGTCGTAGGCGATAGTCCCGCTCCCAGTCGGGTCCTGCTTGAAGATGTCCATCTTGAGGACTATCGAGTGGTCGTCGTCCTATTCGGTCGAATTCAGTCGGTATTTACGCACAATTTCAGTATAAATTTAATTTATAATCTATTTTTGAATCGATTTTACTCTTTTAAATTATTCATGATATAGAAATTCTGACTAGCTGCTCTGATTAGTATTTGAAGTTGTTTTTTTGTTCTATTTGAAATTTAATTTTGTAAATTGTACAGGTATAACTTATATACCGAAATATTCAATACAAGATATTAATAATACTAGTTGATTTAAAAATCGATTAGAATTAAAGTTTTAATTAAAAAATAATCTAATCTATATAATCAATCATGCTAACTAACGCGGGCCACTTACCAAACTGATAGTCCATCGGTCGGTGTCGAAGTTGTAGTTGAGGACCGAGCGCAGGCACATGACTTCGATGGCGCCGTACTTGAGGAGCGAGATCTGGTCGTTCTCGCAGATGCTGTTGAAAGCGCTCAAACTCTTGGTGACGGTAACCAACTTCTTGATCGCGTGTTCGCTCTTCTGCGCCATCACTGAACACATTTCGCGCAAATCCGTCAATTCGGACGTGTTTTCGGTCGTCTTGTTGTGCATTATATTCATAGCGCCGAACAGTTCGCTCAGTCGGTTGTATTCGACGTCGTTTAGTGTGAAGTAGTTCTCGGGCAGCGGTCGCGCGATCGGAATCACTGCGAACTCGAGTTCGACGGCCTTCTGGTAGACGTCGTCGGATATCTCGTCCGAGTCTTCATTCGTAATGAAGTTTTCGATTTCCATAATATTAGTGATAATGTCGTCGTCGGTGATGCTGTTGTCGAATATCTCGAGTGAGTTCTCGATGTCAAGCGTGTCGTTCGCGTCGGCTTCGGGCGAATCGACGGCATTCGAGTCGCCGGTCGACTCGCTATTTGACGAACTCTGGACACTATTCTTGCGCTTCTTCTGGCGCTTCTCTTCGATCTTCTTCTTTCGAACCTGTTTTTCCTCGTCGTTTAGAATCCATTCCTAATTGAGTTTGAGATCAAACAAGCATGCTAACTTAGCATCGCTACTCATTCATTGCTGGTTCGGGTGCTATTCGCTATACCTGTTTCATCCCGATTTCGAAGCACTTCCTGAGCCGACACTTGCGGCAGAACTTTCGGGTCACGGAATCGATTTTACACTTCTCGTCGAAATAGCATTTGTAGACCTTTTTACACAAAATCGAGTCATTTGTTAATTATTTGCAAAAACTTTTTAATTAATTCATTAATTACTTCAGTTTTGGACGCATTTCGGCGGAAAAACGCTTTACACGACTCACACGAAACGGCTCCGAAATTCTTGGCTAAACAGTAGATAATAATCGATAAATCAATGGCTAATTAATTCACTTAAACTGAATAATGCAAAAACAATGCTAATCTATAAAATTATCATGCTCTTTCGATAGAACATTCTAGAAAAAGATCTTAGAATTACCGATAGCTTTGTCGCCACAAACGCCACAAGTTTTCGACTGTTCCTTATCACTCATATTCTTCAGAATATTATTTTCGCCAAAATTTTCGTTTAAATATAATTTCTATTATTTCTAAATAAAAATATTAAACACTTTTTGGTCAGCAGAGCGAACAGCAGTCCCGGGACAGTTGACTGGATAGCATTATTTGATTAAAATTGGCATGGCTAATCATCATGTTCGAATTAACAATATTTCACACTCGTCAAATCAAACATGAAAACGTGTATAAATTATTTAAATGTATCAATCAAATTTTAAAATCAAACACCAATTAATTGAGTATCAAATTGTTATCAAAGAAACAAGTCACATTTATTGTAGTGAAGTTGGTGCAAAGTTCACCCGTACAACATACTGCTAAAAATGAACTGATTGATTTTTTGCACAAACGTTATTCAGCAGTTTATTGAGTTCTCATTCGCGGAACGAATTTTTCAGCGTTTCGTCGATTTAATAAACAAAATAAAACACAAATACATCGGCAGTCAGTCAGTCATACACTGATTGAATAATAAACTAATTGGCGTTAAAAGCAGCGAATACTGGGAATCAGCGAACAGAGAGTCAACACTAGACTTAGTGCTGGCGTTCGACTGATGTAATACTCGCGAAACGAATCGCGAAAGCAAACCAATAGTGCTGTGCAATGCAATCGCAATGGGGCTGACAGAGCGAGAGGGGACGGCAGCGCGAGAGCAGGTCTGCGAGAGAAAAAATGCTCAATTCATTCGATTGGCGTATAATAAGCGAAATAAGCAGTGAAATCGCAATTTGCAAAAAACGCGAATTTCTGTTTAACAACACAGTGTAAGAGTATGTGTGTATACAGTAGTTGGCGTCGCCTGTAGTTGCGCTGTGGCTGTACTCCAAGGTCTTCGCATTGAATCGACGACTGCATTGAATGTCATTTCATTGTCAAACTCTAATATAATATAATTACGAATCGCTTCTTCACTGCATTTTTTGCTGCGATTCTCTTATTCTCCTATTCTCTCCCGAATTGATTCCGAATAATCATTACTAACGAGTAATTAATTATACATTAGTTGTGAATCGAAATTATTTTCGATTAATCAGTCGATTAATTATTATAATTAGGTGTTTGAGTGTATGGTTAAGTTTTTTGTTTGTTAGAAATTTGTTTGTGTGCGAGAAATTAACCAAGTGCCAAATTAAGAAATCATGTTTAATTATTGAAAGTTTATTCTTTTTGATTTATATTGTTTATTTTATTTTGTCGTAGACATAAAACTTTAAATTAAGTTCAATCATGCAATTAAACCTAGTTTAAACTTGGTTAATTGTTTTTTAATTTGTAGCAGAAATTACTAGTTAGATTTTCTTGCTAAATTAAGCCATTAAAATTTATATCATACAATATACTGTATTGGACAAAATATCAGTTTGAATTTAAGTAGACATATCTAGCCTATTGGCATTTAAATTGGCATTGGCATTAAACATTAAAATATTACATACTAACTTATTCAGGATTAGCAGCTCCAGTACTGAATACATGATAAAATTAAACCTTTAGCGAAACTGGAATGCAAAAACATATCAATTAAATGTTTCTAATTTTTTAGATCATTAGGTTTACAGGCGTTCAGTGCATCGGATAATTGGGCCGAAAATTATTGAAATAAATGTCGAAATACTTATCGAAATACTTATTATTGCAAATGAATTAAAAACTAGTTTTGGTTCTCGTCTTCAAAACTATTGCAAGACTTCGCGCAATGTTTTTCCGCCCATTAGCTCAAAAACTCATTACATTTATAAAAAAAATTATTTATAAAATCACTTTCACGAGGTCTTCGGAGACAAAGTGCATTGTTATTTTTTGCCATTTATGCCATATCAATTTTGCAAATTGAAGATTCGTTTATTGAATTAATAAAAAAATTGACCAAATGTTTGAAAGAATATTCGAAAATTGTATTAATAATTCATTAAACTTTTTCAGCGCTCGTATGGCTATAGAGGGGATAAACAGGACTAAACAATAATGAATATATCATAACGTGATTTAGAAATTGAATAATTGTTTTGGAATTTTAAGCCAATTAGAGGTTTAGAAGGTTTGCAGTTTTAAACTGTTTATGCTTTTTGATTGACTTTAAATTGTTGCTTGATTAACATAAAATTACATTTCTTTATTGAACATTCAAGGTTTTTCCCAAATACTTCTTTTCAATCATAGCATTTGCAAATTTACACAGCTGAATTCACAAAGTTTATCAACAAACGCACAGATAGTTTGTCGAAATGAGTCTTTATATCAAACGCTATATTTGATGTTTTTGAGGGATTTTTTCGTTTGCTTTGAAAACTTTGTAAAAATGTATTTTAAAATTATTTTTGTAATTCTTATCTCCGTATATAAGATTAGTTTTAGATTTTAAAATTTCACTAATTTGTTGCAATTTGTGTTTATATTTAGTTTATGATGAAGCATTTATAAACGGTATAAAATTATTGTAAATTATGTAATAAACGCATAATTTTGGGATTAATATTCTTTTATCTCAATGTCATTCAGTCTAAAACTATAAAGTTTTTACATTTTATCTTTTTAAAATTAATTAAATGCTACATGTTTTAGATAAGCGAGAATTGCAAAATAGTAGAGTTTTAATAACATCTTTAATAAATAAATTTGTACATAGATAAAATATTTAAATGATTAAATACGAAGCGATATGTTTTGCGAAAAAATTCTTTATTCAACCATTTAATCCACATTTAAATTAATAAAATTGTAGTCAAAGTTTTGACATTGAATATTGATACATGATACCCGGTAAATGAAGATTAAGATAACTGTCTTAAATGTGCCAGCTAAGCATATTTATATCAAGATTATGTTTAACTGAGTTTGAAATTGAAATGTTTAAATAAAATTTAACAAGCTTTAATTTCGAGAATCTCTCTTATAAGGGGCGGAACCAGTTTCGGGTCTTTACTCTGGTACTTCTCCGTTTGTAATTTGCCCATGTTATTCGAGTCGACCAACACATTCAAAAGTCGCAAAAATCGCATTTTCGCTTCACTTTCGGACCGATATTTCAGTAGTAAATAGCGTTGAAGTAAATAGAGATAAATGTATTGTTGGAGTCTATGCGACGAAATATGTTTGTTAGTTACGACAATTGCAAAAATAAGCATGATATATCGTAATATTAGCATCACGTACTTAACCAGGTCTCTGTGCATGAGATCGGGTCTGTCTGGGTTGAATAGCACGACAGCAGTCAACTGTGTTTACAATAACAAGATGTTTTAATTGTTTTAATGCAAATTAATTGTATTTTATATACTAAATACGAACCAAATCGAGAACTATTGGATCCAAATCCCAACTCTCGTTAAACTTATAGAAAAAGTTCTTAAAAGCGTTGAAATAATCCGGTGGACAGAAACCCAAAGAATCGAGCGATAAAATTACCGAGGTGTTGTTTTCCTAAACACATGTAACAATTACTTAGTTACGCTTTTCTTATATTTTTCAAAATAATAGTTAAAATTAAGTTGATAATCAAGGCAAGAAGTATTGCACATGTTACAAAAAAATGTGACTTGATAGTCAAATTATGTATCAAGATCATGTTAATTAGTAATTACCATAGGAAATGTGAAACTGCCTTGCTTGGGGTCGAAGTAGGTGTTGGTGCGCAAGAAGTAAAGATCAAAACATCCATACTTTATGAGCGCAATCTTGTCGTTCTCGCAAATGGCGTTGAATGCGGACAAGCGTTTGGACATTTGGATCACTTTCATCACTTCGCCTTCGATGGTAATGGTCAGCACTCGGCACACGTCGGAGAAACTCATCGCCTTCGACGTCACCTTCGACTGCGGGCTAATCAAGACATTAGTCGCGTCCAAGAGTTCACTCAATTTAATGCCTTCTAATTCATTGAATATGAACTTCTGGTCAGTGAGCGGTCGCGCGATCGGTATAACCGCGAACTCGAGTTCGACCGCCTTCTGGAACACCGCTTCGGCGATCTCTTCGCTCTTCCGCTTAATTTCGATCTTCGGCTTCGTTTCGATGAAGTTCTCGATATTGAAGATTTCGGAATTGATTTCATCGATACTGAGGTCGAGATCGTCGAACGAAAGCGGGTCCGCGAGGGCGTCGTCCAACACCAGAGTCGAGTCGGCGCTCGAACTCACATTCGCCGAATCGCTCGAATCGCCAATCGATCCGCCGATCGAACACTCGCTATGTTTGCGCTTTTTTCGGTTTAATTCGATTTTCTTTTTTCGCTCTTTCTTTTCGGTCTCCGAGAGAATCCAATCCTTAGATTCGGTGAAAATATTTCAAAAATTATTAATAATTTGCTTTTCAAACAAAAAGCGCTTAAAAATGATTACTCTTTTCATTCCAATATCGAAGCACTTCTTGAGCCGACACTTCTTGCAATGTCTTCGCGTCAGTAAATCGATTTTGCAGTTGTCCTCGAAATGACATTTTAATTCCTATTTTCATTATTAAATGTTAATTTACATTGCACATTACTTTATACTGTCAACATTAGTAAATTTAGTAAAATATTTACTTTATTTTTCACAGCATTTCTACGAAAAAACGCTTTACAGGATTCGCATGATAGTGCGTCGAAATTGTTACCTGGTAGTTGTAAAAATCGGCAAAATTATAACTAATTAGCTTTATTTCATGTATAATAAGTTTTATTTTAATAATCTTGTATAATATTCTGTGTAAATAATTGTTTATATCGTAATCATAACGTATTTTAAGTTTTATTAAGTACTAACTAGCTAAGTTTTAAGATAAATTTTATATAGAGTTTATACGTGTTTTTTATTTAGGCCATTATCCAAGTACAGTAGTTATATTATAATACTTCCATTTTTATTTGATAAAATTAATTGTAACATGCTTACTTTATAATTTAGAAAATAATTACATACCGACAGCTTTATCACCACAAACAAGACACTTTTTCATAAATTCTTCAGACATTTTGAACTCTTAATTCTGGATAATTACGCTTGATAAATTGTCGAACGGTTGAAAATTTTTAAACTGAATTTCTAAATTAGTTTAAACGTAAATATTGTACTGTTTTGTCGATTATAATCAATGTAACGATTGGAAACACTTGTGGTTTCTAAGACGACAACGAATTATCGAATTCTAACATTTAGTTTGACATTGACATTGATTTCGATCATAAGAATGTATACAGTACTATTATATACACTAGTTTACAATTTCACAATGTAAACGTTTTGCGTTGAAATAAATATTTGTACATTTAAACAATTAGATTTAATTGAAAACAAAAAGACAAAGTTTTTGTTGAATTAAATCGGTTTTAATTATTTGCGAATTCGTTTCGATGTTGAGTCGAGTGAATGTTGAGTACGAATAAAGTGGCGAAGAGTTTGTCGATTCGAACATTTCATTTGAGGCTAATTAGCGTTAGAGTGCAACCGAACTAACGTTGTGTTGCAATACCTGTGCAATCGGCGATTGCGTGTTTGCTTCTCTCGGCACAAACAACCATGATACAGTAAATGCTAGTGTGCAGTGAATTACAAAGTACTGTACTGAATGTACTCTAACAGTGTAGATTTTACAGAGATTATTTTTCATATGTAGTTTGAAACTTTTTGTATTTGCCTGTAAATTAGTATAATCTGTACAGTTATGCACATAGTGGTTAAATGTAGATTGGTAAATCCCCTTTTAAAATTCGTAAAGTAAACATGCTAAAATTCTATACAATGAGCAATTCTATACTTGAGAATACTTAAAATCTTAGTCCACCTTTGAGTAACTTATATAAATAGACAAAATAATTTCTATGGCATTTGTTTAAACATACAGTATTTGACAGTGTTAACATTGTAATTTTTAGTATTATTAAACTTACAAAAGTACAAGAGCACTATCAACAAACTTGATAATTCTGCATAATTCATTAAATAATAAATGATAAAGTTACAGGAAATTAAAGCAGGAATAGTTTTAAACATTGTACAAATTTTATTGAAATTAAATTAAATAGTACTTAATTGTAAATTTTAACTAATGTATTATATCAATTGTACTGCTTAAATTTATTTTTATGACAATTTTATTAAACATAACTTATAATGATTTATTTGTTATGTTGTAATTTAAGTTTTTGCTAAGAGGTACAAATTACACTGCAAATCTTGTAACAAGGCATAATAATAACCAGTAAAGTACGAATAAATAAATTCTATTCATTTAATTAAATGTTTAAATTATATTTTTAGTTAATAAAAATAATTAAAAAATGCATGATAATAATTAAAATTGTCGATTTCACTTTATAACACTTGATAAAATACGTCATAGACAAACTTGAATTTAACCAGGGATAACTAAATTTGCAAATCAAATATTTCTTTAACCAGTGGCGTAAATACCGAATTGTAAAATTCTGGTTCCCTTTTAAGAGGAGCATGGCGATTTTTGTACATTTGAACGCTTAGTTCATGCGCTATATTCATAAGTGTTAGAAACGTTTGCTTTGCCTCGCATTCCGATCCCTGGTTTACCGCCAAATATCGTCGCAGTAAATACATATAATTAAATTGTTCTATCCTGTAAAATTTAAAAACAAAATTAATTCTAGTTATGTCATATTTGCTCATGCACCACAAAATATTACATACTTGATCATTTCACTATCAAATAAGCCTGGCCTCTTAGGATTGTACAGTGCAATTGCTGTTAACTGTAAAAAGATGTTGCAGTAAACATTAAAAAAGTTATAATAAAAAAAATTAAATGTGCTGATTGTTACATACCAGATAAATAACAAACATGTCACATTTACAAGAATCTCGAAGGTTGTGATAGAATTTTCGATAGTTATCCCAACCCTCGTTGTATTCTTTATCCACATCACTACCATATTGTATAAAGTATAAAGTTTGGTCGCTCTACAAAATAGACATGTAAAATTTTCAAACTTATATTACATAATAACATAAACGCTAACCCAATATATAACTCTATCGCCGGCTTTTGAATTAAAGCCGAGCAGAGCCTGGAATAGCCCGAAGACCTCAGCGCACCCGTACTTGAGGAGTAGGATCTGGTCGTTCTCACACAAGCGGTTAAATGCACTCAAATTCTTCAGAATCCTTACCAAATCGCGAAAATTATGCTCGAAGTACATGACAAACAATTTAAGCAAGCTTATTTCGTTGTTTCGCTTTAATTGTAAGCCAACGATGTTTTCCGCTTTTGGTCTTTGCAATAGATTTAAAGCATTGAATAATTCGGACAATCGGTTGAATTCGAGTTCATTGAATGTTGTGCTGCACTCGGCTATGGGCCGAGCGATGGGAACGGTAGTGAACTCGAGTTCCACTATTTTCTGGTATACTTCGGTTGATATTTCATAGCTTTTAGTGTATGACGAGCTATTTTCATCTTTTGTTGTTATACAATTATTTTGAAATTGAATTGTATTATTCAAATTGCTACTTGATAAAGCGACAGCCGATTCCAAAGATTGGTTTTGTTTGTAATTGTTTGAATCGATAGTTTCAATGATCCCCTCATCTATTATAACATTCAGTTTGTTTTTCGTTTTATGGCCCGCTTTTCCAATTAATTTCTATTAATATAAAAATAGTCTAGTTACTTTAGTATCATAGGTATTGAGAATTTAGCTAACCGTATTCATTCCAATTTCAAAGCATTTCTTTAATCGACACTTTCGACAAAGTTTTCTCGTATTTAAGTTTATGACACAATTGTCGGTAGAAATACATTTATAGTCCTATTTATAAAAACATAAATTAATGTTAAATATAAACTGAATTAATATTAGAATTGAAATTAATTACAATTAGTTTTAATGCGTTTCTCCGGAAAAATATTTTACACGACTCGCACGTAAAAACACCAAAATTTTTAGCTTTAAATGTAATTAATGTGTAATTAAGTGTTATTACATTAAAACTTCAATTAATTAGACATATTTACCGCTGGCTTTCTCACCACAAACGCCACAAATTTTTAATTCGTTTTTACCAAACATTTTATTTATAAAAATAAGTTAAATTTGATTAAATTTGTTTTAGTAATTTGGAGTTTTAAATGTTGCATATCAACTAGCAATTATTTTTTAATAATTATATAACATTAATTTTTAAAACCATTACAATTGGAATAGATGTAAAAATTTGATAATTGTTATAGTAACTAAAGATTAACATGAGTATTTCATATCATAATTTAGTTCAACATGACGACACTTTTTATAAATCACATAAATAGCATATATGCTAAAAGTATTATCATTTATAAAGTAGTATGCTAGGATTTACTGTGTATGATGCAGAGATATTTTTAAAAATACAAGTTTATGCTTGGGTAATTATTGTGTAAATTTATCCAGGTGGTAATCCGAATTATGCATGTAGTTATAATACATGTAATATAATTTAAGATCCTATAAAAGATATACAATTTTCAATGTAGGCTCAAAATTTGCTTTCCAATTCTTGTAACATAACTTGTAAATAGTGTATAGCTGTAAAATTGTACTTTCATTTATACAAATTTATTTTAAACATGTTTTTTATGTAACATTGTTTTATTATACAATAAATACATATCAAATTAAAAATTAATAATTGGTTTAATTTAAAATTAATTTTCATAAATACACAAAAATATTTGATAATGTTTATAGTTTGTAGAAATAAAATTTTGCCAAACTAATATGACAAATCAAATAGTTCTTTAACAAGTGGTGTAAGTATTGGTTCGTAAAATTGTGGCTCTCGTTTAGGAGGGGAACGGCGGCTTTTGTCTAACTGACCGCTCATTTCGAACATTATATTCATAAGTATTAGAAACGTTTGCTTTGCCTCGCATTCCGATTGTTTTACCGCCAAATATCGTCGCAATAAATGCATGTAATTACATTGCTGCAATCTGTACAAGTTTACAAATTAATTATAAACATGAAATTAATCCTATTCATGCGATATTTCTGCATGTACATTTAATGCATTATAAAAATCACATACTTAATCGATTCTCTATGAAATAGGCCTGGTCGTTTAGGATTGTACAGTAGGATTGCTGCTAACTGTAAAAGATATTATTAGAATCAAACATTCTTAACACTTTAAATGCAGCAACATGCTAGAATTTTGTCATACTAAGTAAATAATGAACTTGTCACATTTGCAAGCATCTCGAATGCTGTGATAGAATTTCCGATTTCTATCCCAACCTTCACTGTATTCCTTCATTATATCCGAACTAAACTCCACGTAATATATATTCTTATTATTCTGGATAAATAGAAATGCAAATTTTCAAAATATGCATTGTAATTTTAGGTAAAGTCAACGCTAACCCAATACACAACTTTATCGCCAGCTTTACAATCAAAGCCGAGCATAACCTGGAAGAGGTACGACACCTCAGCGCACCCGTACTTGAGGAGTAGGATCTGGTCGTTCTCACACAAGCGGTTAAATGCACTCAAATTCTGGATTACATTAACCAGTTCTCGAAAATTCTGCTCGAAGTTAGCCACAAAAAATCTTAGCAAGTCCAATTCGTTGTTTCGCACATATGTTAAGCAAACACTGTTTTCCGGTTTCGGTCTTTGCATTAGATTTAAAACATTGAATAATTCGGACAATCGATTAAATTCCAGTTCATTGAATGAAGTGCTGCACTCGGCTATCGGCCGAGCGATGGGAACGGTAGTGAACTCGAGTTCCACTATTTTTTGGTAGACATCGACTGATGTTTCATTGTATGCCAAACAGTCTTCGCCTTGAATGTGTATTTTCTCGTTTGATATATAATTATTTTGAAATTGAATCGTGTTATTCAAATTGCTACTTGATAAAGCAACAGTTGATTCCAAATTTGATTGAATTTTTTGTTGACAACTGTCTGAATGCAATTTATCATTTTCTATAACATGTAGTTTGTTTTTTGCTTTATAGTCCACTTTTCCAATTATTTTCTATTTAGTGAATATATATAAAATAAACGAATTACTATAACTTTTAAAATAGGATATTTAGATAAAAACCTTTTGCATCCCTATGTCAAAACATTTTTTCAATCGACACTTTCGACAAAGTTTTCTCGAATTTAAGTCTATTTCGCAATTATCGTCAGAAATACATTTATAATTCTACAGTATTTATAAAAACTCAAATTAGAGCTCAAACTATAAATAAAATTAACGATAAAATTGAAATTAATTACAATTTGTTTTAATGCGTTTCTCCGGAAAAATAGTTTACACGACCCGCACGTAAAAACGCCAAAATTTTTAGCTTTAAATGTAATTAATTTTTTTATTTGTTAATTTAAGCATTAAACATTTAAACATATTTACCGCTGGCTTTCTCACCACAAACGCCACAAATTTTTAGTTCATTTTTGCCAAACATTTTAATTGTAAAAATAAGTTAAAAGATTTTGGTTTTCAAACTATTAATTTCGGGTTTCAAATGTTACATATTGTACTAACTCATTACATAAATTAACAAAGTGTACATTTATAAAGTGTTAATTGTATTTATAACTGACTCAATCAAAACATTAATATTTTAGCTATTTCAATTAAGGATAAATTGTAAATTTCGATAAGTGTTATAGTAACTAAAAAATTAGCATTAGTAATTGATATTTTAACTTTAGTGCAATATTAGATTATTTTATGTAAGTCACATACACTTAATAAATATCAGAGTATCAAAATTTAAAAATTATCATGCTGGAACTTGCTGTATAATGGTGGAGATACATATATAATTGATAAATCATAATTTGTAAATGCAATAACATTTTACTATATTTTATATACAAAATTCGAATATAAAGTATAGTATACTAAAGTATACTAAAATGATCTTGATGAGAATTTTAATGTTTTAAAAATGTAATAATTGATTGCAAATAACACAAATAATTTAATTAAAATTTATTAAGTAATTAATTTAAGGTAAATTTTAAAGCAATGAATATCTCATAAATTGCTTTGGATTAAATCTGCGCGGGTAAATTCTCAACAAAAATTGGAGCCATGTTTTTAGAATTATCCGTTCCTAAGAAAAGGGCCAATAGATGATCTTGTTATTTCCTGAAATGATTGCATAAAAATTAGTTTACTTTCAAATTACTTTAGGTAGAGCAAAAGTGTTTGATAGAAGTAAGAATTTACCCAGCTAATAGTGCCAATCAAATATTTCTTTATAGAGTGGAGAGAGTATCTGTGCGTAGAATTCCGGTTCCCGTTTAGGAGTGGAAAGGCGGCACTTCTCCAACTTTCCGCTCCATTTCAGCCCAATATTCATAAGCGTTAGAAACGTTTGCTTTGCCTCGCATTCCGATCGGCATTTTAGCCGCAAATATCGTCGCAATAAATACATGTAATTAAATTGTTGCAACCTGCACAATTTTACACGTGAATAGAACAAATAAACTTAATTTCGATCATGGCACACTTGTTTCAAAACCCCATACTTAATTATTTCGCTATGCAATAGATTCGGCCGCTTAGGATTGTACAGTAGGATTGCTGCTAACTGTAAAGAATATAAGTACAAATAATATTTTACATACATTAACTTTCTAGAATTTTCCAAGTTACCAAATAAATAATAAACTTGTCACATTTGCAAGCATCTCGAATCTTGGAATAAAAATTTTTATATTTATCCCAACCCTCCCGGTATAGCTCCATTAATTCGGAACTTAGCTCTACGTAATATATATATTGGTCGTCCTAGAAAAATAGAAAGGTAAATTTTAGAATCATATCTTGCTATTATGTATAAACTAAAGACTAACCCAATGCACGATATTATTATCGGTATTACAATCAAAGGTAAGCATAGCCTGGAAGAGGTGCAACACCTCTGCGCACCCGTACTTGAGGAGTAGGATCTGGTCGTTCTCACACAAGCGGTTAAATGCACTCAAATTCTTGATTACATTAACCAGTTGTCGAAAATTCTGCTCGAAGTTAGTGACGAAAAATCGTAGCAAGTCCGATTCGCTGTTTCGCATAGATGTCAAGTAAACACTGTTCTCCGCATTCGGTGTTCGCATTCGTTTCAATGCATTGAATAATTCGGACATTTGATTGACTTCTATATGAGTGAAGTTAGAGCCGCAGTCGGCGATAGGCCGGGCGATAGGAACGGTAGCGAATTCGAGTTCAATCATTTTCTGGTAGACCTCATCGATTATGTCATTGCTTTCAAAGTACGACAAACTATACTTGTCTAAATTCGTTATTTCAACTTTGTAGTTTACAATCGAATTGTTTTGAAGTAGATTCGTATTTTTCAAATTGCTACTTGCTAGAGCAACAGTCGATTCCGAATTTGATTGTTTTTGCTTGCAGATTATCTCAATATTTTCATCATCCAGTTTGTTTTTTGTTTTATGGTTGGCTTTTCCAATTAACTTCTATAAATATAGAAAATTAGTCTAGTTACTTTGGTTTAATACTACTACTCAAACCGTTTTCATTCCAATTTCAAAGCATTTATTTAATCGACATTTTCGACAAAGTTTTCTCGTATTTACGTCTATTTCGCAATTGTCGTCAGAAATACAATTATAATCCTATTTATAAAAACATACAGGTATAATTTTTATTATACAAAAATATCAATAAGTGTATAAGATTTATAAAAGCATAATCAAACTATTAATTAAAATAACGTTAAAATTAAACTTTATTACAATTAATTTTAAAGCGTTTCTCCGGAAAAATAGTCGACACGACTCGCACGTGAAAACACCAAAATTTTTAGCTATTAATGTAATTAATTAGTTAATAAACTAAAACATTAATTACTAAAACATATTTACCGCTCGCACTGTCACCACAAACGCCACAAATTTTCAATTCTTTTTGACCAAACATTTCGATTATAAAGAACCTTTAGTTTTGACATTCAAATATTACATGCCAAATAGTAAAAATTGACTATTTTACAAAAGAATTGTTATTGAAAAAATATATCATGTATATTTTTTAATAATCAAAACAATGTTTGTGGCTTCATTAATTAATTGAAAGTTCCATTAAAAAGAAATTGCAAAATTTGATAATTGCTATCGAAACTAAAAGATTAACATGTGAAATTGATATCTCAAAGTAGTTTAATATGATGCCACTTTATACTTAATCATATAACTCCATAGATGGCAAGTTAAAATTTATAAAATTAATATAGCTTACTAGAATTTATTAAGTATTTAGTAACTTTATAAGTAAAATGTACAGTGGTTAACTATTTTGGCAGTACTTATAACAAGGCTTTGATAGATTGTAAAACTTATATATTTTTACTTTAATATATTTTCTGGAAACTCATTACAAACACATATTTATCTTATATTTCTTTAATGAATACAAAAATTTGAAATTTTTATTACAAATAGAGTTAACTTTAAATTATGTTACGTTTATAATACATTTGATATTACAAAATAAGATTATGCTTATAGTTTTGTATAAATAAAATTTTATCCTGCTAATAGGGCCAATCGGTTAATTCTTTTAAAAGTGGTTTTAAACATGTTTTTTTGTGTAACATTGTTTTATTAATACAATAAATACATATCAAATTAAAAATTAATAATTGGTTTAATTTAAAATTAATTTT
>JAQIXC010001354.1:0-15242 GCA_034697605.1 Metabelba pulverosa
AGAGAGAGAGAGAGAGAGAGAGAGAGAGAGAGAGAGAGAGAAAGAGAGAGAGAAAGAGAGAGAGAGAGAAAGGGAGATATAGTATATAACTTATTATGAAAAGTATGAGAGAGTGTGAGAGAGTAGGGGAGAGTAGCGGAGAGAACGAGAATATTCTTATATTCTGTTCGCTCTTTCATAGTCTCACTCATTCGTACAGTTATTTTGTATTATTTTTTTACTCTTAAACTACAGAATATTTTCTTTGAAGTTATGTTTTCAACAAATTTTTTTTTTTGCAATGCATTTCACAAATGAATAAAAAATACTTAATATACTTAACTCGTACTTCAATTTAGTCGCGAATGGATTCTTCGCGAGTTTCGCGAATTGTTCTGAATATATATTTTTTCTTTGCCGTAAGAATCGTAAAGACTTTAAGCTATTTAACTAAAAATAAGAGCGGGAGAAAAAATGCGCTTGATAAAATAAAAAATGCATAAACGGATTAAATGAAAAGAATAACTTAAATTGAATCCGAGTTTTCGATTTTGCGATTTTTTTATCTCGAAAAACGAAATTATTTTCTTATGCATAACGAGATAATTTTTTTAGATGTAATTTTATTTTATCATACATAAATTTTAGTTAACATTTTTATTACGCTGTAACATTTTAATGATAACTTTGTTTTACGCGCGAATATGTGTTTATTTAGCTTAAGAATAAGAAATACAAAAAAAAAATTAGATTGAATTCTCACGGAATAACACTTATATTTTGCACACAGTATAAAACAATATAAAATATACTGTAATATTTTTGATATAAATTATTAATAAATTTGTTGCCGAAAGTCGACAGTATTTGCGCACAAATAGTACGAAAATTGCGATACAATTGAAACGAAAAAAATAGATAATATGTAATAAAACGGAAAAAATAATATAATAATAAGAAACGAAAAAAAAATTGTTTTTTGTTTTTTTTTTATTGCAAACAATGAAAAGCAAAGCAATAAATTAATCGGATGTTTGTCTGTCTGTCTGTCTGTCGGAACTGTCGATACGTCTGTCGGTCTGTCCGTCGGTTTGCGTTCGACTTATTGTTTTCCGACACAAACCTCGAAATCGGGAATTCAGTTACGGCTTTGAAGTGCCCGTTTCGCCCAACAAATACACTGTATATTTCGCAACATTACAACTGTTTACTTCATATTCAGTAGTACTGTACAGTAGAATATACAGTGCACAATTTGTCGGCGAATTGCTATTTTATCAAACTTCTTATTTCGCAGCGAAAATGCATTTTCAAGGCCTACGTAACGTTACGGCAGATTAATTTGACAAGCTTAATTTGATAAAACTTTAATTAAGATGTATTTTTACCGAATCGTCTCAATTATTTATTCGCATTTTCGCCACGTTTATAATTCACACTGTTTAAATTAATAATTATTAATTAACGATTTGTACTGTGTATTTCTGTACGGTTTATTTGCATTAGGAATTTTATGCTTGTTTAATTTTTAAATGAGCGCGACATCAATCTAATTTTCGAAGAATTTATTACACAGTTTAATTCCGCTTTTGTTCCGCAAACCTTTTTCTGTTAATGTATGCATTTGTGCATGGTTACTTTGAAAAATATCTAAAGTTAATTAATGTTTTGACAAATATCTAAATTGATTATTTGTATTTACATGCTTAAATTAGATTATTATGCGCTAGCCCATTAATTTTCATATATAAATTTAAGCATTGCGATTCTTGGAAGCGAGATTTTATAATGCATTTTTCAAAATTTAATTATAAAGTTTAAATTTATTCTTACTTAACATAATCGGTTTGAAGCATCTAGTTTATTTTTGAATTTTTAGTTTGTTTTTAAGTAATGTTTAATTAACTAGGCAATGCTAATTATACAGTTGAAATTAAGCTTGTTCATCTTAACTACTTGCTGATACTCTATAATAGTTAAATGTGCAGTGTACTTTTGTTTTTGAAAGTAAAATAGTCTTAAGAAAATCGATTTAATTGTTTAGAAAAAAATATATTTCATTAAAATATTTTAATTAGTATTGAATGCGAACTGAATGTCAACTTCAACGCCGAGTCAAGGCTTTCGGATAATTAAAACTATTTTTGTTTTCGTTTTTCGTTTATACAGTATATTTCGCTTTTGTCTGAAAACAAAAACAAATATTTGATTTCATAATTAAATCTATTTGTTTTGATTAGTTTCTTCTTGTAATTAGTTTACTTAATAAATTTTGCACTGCTATAACTTATATGTATGGAGAAATTACAAATAAATTAGTAACAAGTTTAATTAGTAACCGTCTTTATGGAATAGATAATAACATGCTACAATTATAACGTCAAATACTAATTTATAATTTACATTTAATATTTAAATTGCTAAAATTTAAGAAACAACAAAATATACTCTTAATATTTGATCAGTATAAATATGCCTATGCAATATCTATGAATCATGTTTATTTCTTAGACATATACAAAATATATTGGAAAAATCTATCATGCGGATTATTTATTAATACATAGTAATAAACTGAAACAAAATATCGCTGCACACGTATTATACATGGCGTACGAGTAAATGTAGCGAGGTTAAAAGTTTTTAATCAATCATGTTTGCTAATAATCTATGATGTTGTTTCTTGTTTGTTTGCTTTACTGGGTAAAATATTCACTTCACACTGCACAAATTGCCATTACGTCGCGCACTTATAGATGCGTAACGTCTTATTAAACGTGCTATTTATTCGGCGGAATGGCAGCGAGAAAAATGCTACATGCTAACATAATAATAAAGGCCTACTCACCCACTACTAGCCGTTTCTCTCTATGTGTATCTCAATTCATAAATCGATAAATTTTTACAGTATACAAATTATATTATTGCCGAATAAATAATGTACGGCTCGATGTAATATGTATAAATTTGCCTCCGTGTGTATGTCTGTCTGTACCATGCAGCAATAATTTAATTTGCCGCATTTTCGAATTAAAATTATTTTATCCATGCGTTTTCTTTCTTTCTTTTTTTTTGCCTAGAATATATTCATGTTAGAATATTTAAATTGAATATTATGTAAATATTATTCTTGCCAAAATAGTTAATACCTAATAGAAAAATTTTATTTATATAGTTGAGATAATATTTGTGCGCGCTGCGCTTAGTTGTGCATTGTAAGTTTTTAATTTAATTTTTAATTATTTTCAGAAACAATGCGCTTTAATGTTTGATTTATTTTAGCAATCAATAAGATTTACGTTTATTATTGAAAATTATGCAGCGTAAATTTTATTGTTTTATTATGTAAAGATAGAATTAATATTTTTAAAGTAAAAATATACAGCATATACAGTATTTATGCAGTATATATCAAATTATTCTGGTGTTAAAGAGATTACTAAAAAAATTAACATTGCATAAATGTAATAAATATGCATGCAAAAAAATATATGCTTTATTATCTTTTTATTTTAAAACGTTGTTTTTGATTTTTAATTGTGTTTATGACAAAATATAACTTATAATAATATTACCATGCTTTATTATTATTATTGTTATTGTTATTATTATTATTAAATTATTACTATTAATTTATATAAAATATTTTAAAATATATCATTATTGAACCATGCCATAAATAATAAAGCAAGCAATACCAAAAATATATAAATTGCATTGTAAAATGTAATTTTATGCAAGCTAAAAACACGTATATTTATAAATATAGATTAAAATAAATATTTGATAAAAATATTCGCGTTTTTGAATTTCGACGCAAAGAAAAACTTCAATTTTTATTCATATTTGAATACATAATAAATCAATAGCTGCGCCGAATAGGGGCACCGAATGAGTGTTTACTCGAAATACCATTTTCTTTGTGCACAAAAATATATATATTTATTATTATATAACTTGAGATAAGATTTATTATTTTTAAGCAAAATATAAAATACGATTGAAACGCATTGGAAGAGAAATTTTTTGACAGTTTTATTGATTTAAATGCGCTTTTGCTGAAGAGTTAGCGCGGAATGACGTTATTCTGTCAAATATTTTTACCATCGTACAAATTTCTTCTCAACCAGCATGGCCAATTCGTCGAGATCAGACGGGAATATTAAAAACACACTTATAACATTCTGAGAATATCAAGCATAAAAAATATACATATAATGACTGTTAGAATATATTAAAATAATAATACTTTATATAAAATAATACATAATTTCAAAATTAGAAATATTTTTACGCAATGTATATACAGTTGAAATAAAACAAATAAAATTTAATTTGTTAATGATAAATGTCCTGCATTTTTAATCATTGCAATTTCTATGTTTAGATTTTAGCATGCATGCAATTTTAATGTTTTGAAATTAATGATTTTCTAATTCGAGTTTTATTATCATAAATACATTATTATTAATATTTTGCGACCATTTCAGACATGCTATTGATTTTCGCGATGAGAGAGAGAGAGAGAGAGAGAGAGAGAGAGAGAGAGAGAGAGAGAGAGAGAGAGAGAGTCGGAGAGAGAAGTGTTTTCCCGAAAAACATAGACTTATTGTTAATCGAGATTTTGAGCGAAAAATTCTGTTCACATAAACCGAATGCAGATCTCGAGTCGAGCGCCGATTAAAGCGCTGTTCAGTTCAATGGGTTTTATTAGAAATAATTTGAATGATGAGTCGAAACGCTTGTCGACAACGCTTTCCTCCTCCACTTTACACTGTATAAATTCTACAGCCGACTCCTTACTTTACTGTACACAGTTTGTTTGCATCGCGAAAATTGAATCGCATATTTCACAATGCATAAAAAAAATTATAATTAAAATTATGATCCACTAAACCGTGAATTTTAATTCCCTATACTTTATTCTTTTGCAAATTTTAAGCTTGATAATTATTAATTAGAAAAAAATGCTACGTGATTAATTTAATTGAATTCATTTTTCAAAACTCTCAAAACATTATATCGTTAAAAACAATAACTATTTTATACGGAATATTCTGTTAAGAAGTTTCTAAACAGAATTTATTGATACAGTATATCAATAATGCATTTTTTAATATTGCATTTTATAAATTGCACATGATAAAAATATCGCTGGAGGTTTATAGAGGCTAATAAATGTGCGATAAATAATATTGGTGGAAAAAAGCGAGCAAGTGCCGTAAATGTTCCGGTCATTTAAGCAAGCTGAGTTTTTTACTGCTCCAATTTAGCGGCAATTTAGTAGCATGCGACTTTGATGACCTACACTGGATTGCTGTTTGAATCGATCGTCTAATCCGAGTGTCAACCTCGCTCATAAATATACTGTGCACTTGTATACCCACTAGCATGTACACTTATACACACTTGTATACTGTGTACTACTATATAGATTATATACAGTATATAAATGATAACGAGAGCGCCGGCGGGAAAGGTCATCGACGGAGATGAGCGAGCGCTTTACACTGCTCGTTTTTAGCCATAATCGCCGAAATCACGTTGACAGCGCGAAAAAAAATCGCACTGTGCATTTGACACCCACGAGCACCAGCACTCCCGGCCCCTAATCTAACTGTCCGCGCGATTGTCGCGCAAATACATTATATTCCTCTTCTCTATGAGTGGTTTCCACTCGTTCTCCGAAATAGCCGTTAATTTCGATATAAACTTGAATTTAATGCAACTTTTTTTCGACGCTTTTATTCTTGTGTTTTGTTTTCGAAAACAATTTTTTTTGTTTTGTTTTTTATTTTAAAACATTTTGTTTTTGTTTTTGTATTGTTTTTTCGCAAATGATTTCTCAAACACTTGATTGCGACTCAAAAAAGCCAATTGAAAATTTGTTCATGTTGTTTTTTTTATTCGGGGTTATTTTGTCATTGTACTTGACTATCATTTTTTAAAATTGTACTTGATATTGATTCGCCTACTCTTAGCTAAGAACAGTATTGATTATTTTTTTTAGTTTAAAAACTAAAATAAAAGTTTTTTTTTCGTTTTTTTTATTTTAATCAGAAATAAAAGATAAGAATTCTATGCGTTTTTAGAAGAGTTTTGTTTGAAAAACATAATAAAAATTTATATGTAATTCTATGTTTTGCTATGTTATTAGAAATTATTTTACTTGCTTATTTTCTTTAATATTTATCTTAGTTTTTATTATCACTTATTCTAATGAAAATATTTATTTTATTACTCTTTCGCGTCATTTGAATAAATTGAAGTAAAAGTACAAAAAAAATATTTAAAATAATAAAAATAAAAAACAAATTTCGCATTTGTTTTGAATAAAACTATACAAAAAATAGCTTAACTCAAAAGCAAAATTTATACAATATAAACTCGTCTATTCAGTTAATAAAATATTAATTACGTAAATAGCAAACAAGCAAATTTAAATATTTGTTTAGAACGCGCAAAATTTATTAAGCAAGTTGCATTTTTCGCGCCTAATCTTCGCAAATAATAAACAAATTTAATGTTTGACTACATTTGAAAAGGAGTTTGAAGTGAAGAAAAAAATTCTATTACCCGAAGAAATAGCAAATAATTTATTACATGATATTATGTAGAAGTAGTATACTGTATATTTTTTATTTCACAATTCTTTTTCCCATTTTGATTATTCTCATTTTTAGACAGTATAAATTTGTAATATTTTTGCGCGAATAATAATAATAGCACTTTTGTTTTTAGATGAGCATCAATATAAGAACTGTGTAGTTTAAATAAAATAGGAGACACCGGTCTGAATTTTAAACAAGACACTTTTTTTTCTTCTATCCCGCGGAATTCATTTGCCGCTTTGTATGCATTATTTAACTTAACATGTTCATTTTTTTTCGTCTTTCTTATTGTGCGAATGTTTGCAATTGAATTGAAAAACTGTTGAGAATAATAGGTTTTGAGTCGAGTTTTATGTGAGAATATATATAAAAATTTAATTAAATTATGTCTTTTTATGTTAAGTTTATTTTTTCTTTTTTTGTTTGTCGACAGTATGACAGACTTTCTTAAAATTTATGCATAATTTTAAAATCTAGCTGTCTAGAATTATTCCATATTTTTTTATATAAACAAATTAAATATTGAAATTTATATTTGAATAAGTCGTTTGAAATATTTTTTTTAGTTAATAATAATATTTTGTTTTTGTTTTTTATGCTGTAATTATTTTAATGATATGTTTTTAAGTTTTAAGTTATTTATAATCTTCTAATATATAAATAATTTATTTTATCTGCAGTACAATGTATAATTTTTGCTCAATAAGCATATTGTACTGAAAACATTTTTTAACTTAAAAATATTTTTGAGTTAAAAAAATATTTTATAACTTGTTTTTAAAATTATGTATTTTTAGTGCAATTTTCTCAACAAAAACGCAAAAAAACTTCTTGATAATTAAATCGAGTCGAAAAGAATACACAGTATAAATACAATAACAAAAAATTCCAATTCCATACACAATTGCATTATTTGGGCCAAAACTACATCACAATATATACTACAATAACGGAAAAATTGTTGAGAAAAAATATGATGAAAAGAAACTTCAGATGCAATAAACATACTTGCCACTGAATGAATCCGAGACACTTACGCAGTACACAGTACAATTTTTATGTTGAATTGAAATTTTAAGACATCAACAAAAAGCAAATTCTGTCGACAAAACACAACTCGAATTAACAATTGCGAAATGAAAGCGACAGGAAATCACCAAGACGATTTTTCAAAAATACGCATTGTTTGCGTATAAACTATTCACTGCTTATATTCCGACCAAACAATCATGATAATAATAATAATAATACATAACAACAAATCTATAAATCTTCCCTCTAATGACTATTTACTTTGCGCGATATTAAGCAAGCTTAAATTTATAACCAAGCTTAAGTAGTATATTAACGGTATTTTTCTGCTTATTCTTCTATATTTTGTTCATGGTAATAATATTAATTTTGCCTTGATATATTGCAACGACGTTCTTGTTTTTCGAAAAGTACAGTACTTAGTTTTTATGCTTGCTTATTTATCCGCTGGATAAAGAATTCGGCGACGTTTTTTTACCCTGAAACTATTCCATTAAATGACAATTTACTCTCGAAAAGAATGCAATGAATTCCTGTGTCTCCAGAATCTCGCGAATTAAGGCGAAAAAAACTACAATATATTCCCGGATTGCGAGAATTCTTCTGCGCACATCTACGTGCCCGAGTAACTGGGTCAGATTTAATTGAATCAAGTTAATATCTAGTTAAATGAGTAGAAACATTGTATTACATTTTGATTTTGGAATGCGCTACTGTAGATAAAAAATATCAAAAACAAATATATAATAAATGAAAAAAATGCAGAATATTCTTGAAATTTTGCAATAAATTCCGTTGCAATCAATTGACTCGATTGGTGATAAATTCTTGCCTTTTGTTATACAGAATAAAAACAAATTAAAACTTAAACATGATATATTTTTGGGCGAATAGTCGGCGCGCATAATGGAAACGGGAGAGAGAGAGTAAGCTCATCCATCAGGCGCTTAATAGGAAGTTAATGGAAATTTAGTGTATATTTGAATGAGTAGTCAACGAGAGGACAGTCGACGAGAGGACAGTCATCTGTTGATGACTTAATGGCTTTCGGCGAACGACAGGCGCGAGTGTCGAACCGAACGGCACAGTTGACGGCGTTCTTAAGAGACGTCAACGCATTAGGTGCCGGAGCGCTGTGGGGACAGTAATCAACTGTCGTGTGCGAAGCAGCCGTTCCATCAATGGCATCGGTGCAGTCAATAAACTCGAATTAGTGCATGATAATTTATGTACGCTACTTGGGCAAAGCTAGCGTATATTTGCTTATCTAATTCAAGTGCAGCTATTATGCCCGGGCGCGCTCAAGTAGGCGCCACTCCGCCAACAATTGTCTCTATAATGCCGAAATGATCTTGATACAAAAAAAAATTTGTGTGACAAATCTGCACAGATTCTTTTTTTTGGGATACATGCTTGAAAATAGATAATATGTATGTTTATGTCGATGTGTATCTACTTGTGCGTTAATGCCCGGCCCTCTTAGCGCAGGATACGTTGAGCACCCGAATCGACAACTGATTGAGCGAAAAGCGCCGGTATGTACGGCACAGACATAAGTGATTTGTTTTGTTTTTTCTTCATTCGGCGCTCAAACGCATTAACCGAATATTTCTTCGTTTTTCGCCGAACTTTTCGGTCGAAAAGCGAATGATAACCGAATTAATCAACGCTTTCAGCGAAAAGCTCTTAATGTTTCCATACATTCCGTTACGCGTTTCCATTACGTATTGTATTGAATACTTTCTGATGGATTAGCGCTGGAGTACTGCTATCATGCTCATTTAAAACTCATCATGCTGCTATCGCTTACTTTACATCTAGAGTTTCGCGAAATTCATTATCTGCACAGTGTAAAAGTTTTTATTAAAATATGTTACTTAATATACATAATGCACATTATATGATCTAAAATATACTGTATACTTACTAAAAATTATTAATACTAACTATTAAACTAATATATAAATTTTTATTAAATAATTAATTGTAAAATTTATTAGTTAGAATTATAATTAGCATGATAAGAATTAATTTCTAGGTTAATAGTATTTTTTTTATTAATACATAATTTATGTATTGTTTTTCGGTGTAATAACCGCTTCCTGTGTCGAGTCGGTGTGATATAACACGTGTATTGATTGGTGTTTATTCATGTTTATTTCGGATAATTTATGCATTTATTCTAAAATTATGCAATGTAAATTGTAGGCGCGATCTTTACCGAAGACCAGAAGGACAGTCAGACGGAGCTGGCGTTCAAGTATGCCGTCTATCGGATCAATAGGGATAAGAATATACTGCCGAACACGACGCTCATCTACGACATCCAGGTGCGGTATTTCACCATGTTTCTTTATTTATTTCACTCTCTTAATGTTTACATATAAATTGCAATTTAAAAATAGCCAAGATATAGCGTAGACATTGAAATATTAGTTGTATCAAGGCTATTTTTGACCATTTATGGGTTTGTTGTTGGTTTAGTAAACCAGATAAGCTAGTCGATAAATCTTATCATGGTGAAAAATCGGCTGTGTCCGCGCGCAAATCCGATTGATTTATCTATCAATACACTGTATAAATACATTACGATTTTAAAGTGAAGTTTTCGGTCTAAAATAACGACACTTTTCGCGCACATAATATAGCGTCGAATCGCGAGAAATAAAAATACTTTTCTCTTAAAAAAAACTAAATTTAATAAAACGATTGAAACGAAAATTCTATGTATTTATTCTGCAGATAAAAAAGAGAGCGTTTTCGGCATTAAATCTTAATTAAATTAAGCATTGCATTAAGAAAAAAAAGTGCGCATTTATTTACTGTAGATAGGAATTTGCATAAACTCGAAACTTTATCTTGCTAAAATATATAGAACATATGGAACAGTGTGTTTACTTCGAGATTAGCTTTTTTTATGTACAGAATATTCTGTTAGAATTTTTTTTCTCGTAAATTCAATAAAAATCAATTCGTGTGTAAAAAATTGCATTGTATTCTCGGCGACTCCGGTAGAGGGGAACGGGAGGAGTGGAAACGGGAGAGCAAGAGAGGAATGGTAGCGTCGAATCGATTTTAAATACGAAAGCGTAGGAAAAAAATTATCTTTTTATTCAATAAAACGCTAAGAAATCAGTTCGCGATCGACGGCGTTCTCTGTGCCGGTGCCGAGAGAGTTGGGAGAGGGGGCGGGTATGTCGAGCACCGGCATATATAATAGGCATTGTTTTTTGCGGAGAGAGAAAAAAAACTTGACATTACATGCGATTTATTCACTACTTATTCATTCGGACAAATGTTTTGGTTAACTGAATCCGAATGATAAACATCTTTCGCTGCTCTCCCGGCCCTCTCCCGACTCCCACTCCAGTCGCTCTTTGCGCTGATATCTAAATGAATAGAAATATTGATCCAATAATAGCTCATTTATCTAGAAAAGCGATTATTTACCATTTTAACTAGTATGATTTTTACCCAGATTACATTCAGAACTTACTATGATATATTTTAGTCGGAAGTATTTTTATACAGTATATTTTTTGACTTTTTTAATAGTCTTATGTCTTATGCATAAAAAGAGCAATAAATGTCTGGATTTTCGCGTTAATGAACGAAATTATTTGCTGAAACTTTTTTCCGCTGATTATTATACACTGTATAAATTTGATGAAATATTTATGCAGTTTTTTGCTATTCGGTTGTGATATGAAAAAGCAGACAATTATTATCGCTTTCTAAGCCTCAGAGACGTTCATTAAGAATAGCAATTAACGATTTAATAGATACATTGTACATTGTACGTTTTTTGTCTTCGCCTAATAGATCTTGTTTTTAATGATTATTACTTTTTTGGAAATTTTTTGTTTTGTTTTTTATTTTATTATTTTATTTTTTTCTTATTTATTGATTATATTTTTGAAATAAATTCTTATCAAATAATTCCGAAACGATTCCAAGAATTTCAGATATTATTTGATTAAAAATCCTACTGTGCAGTTTTGGCTATCTATTTGATTGTTTGAAAATTTTATGTAGGGCTATAAATAATACATTGTTCTTTTTATAAAATTTTTTGGGAAATAACCGTGTTACTTATAAAATTACCCAGTTTATATAATATTTAAATAACGTTAATATGCTAGATAAAATTCAGTCAACCATTGTTATATTTATGCAGATTAGTTTCTCATATTAATATAGCAATAGCAATTTTCACAATTTAATTTTATGCGCAATTTAATATTCTAATATCAAAATTGTTTATAATTAAAAAAATATATACAGTATAAACAAAGCATAATACACAGTATAATTAATTATATTCTTTACAAAAAAAATTTGAAATAGAAATTATGAAAATATATTATTTTAATTAAAATATTTGGTTAACGAATAATTGAAAACAAACGTAAAAATTAATCTAGCGGAATTATTTTTAATCTAGTTTGAATGCTAAATTGATAAATGAGCAGGATATTTGTTTCTAAGATTTTAGCAAGCACGTTTTCGGCTTTTTCGCATTAAATTCAATTGGATTACAGTAGTCGGCGAACTGAGTGCCGAAATATACAATCTATTAATCGGTCGCTCAGCGGCGACATCGCGCACAGAATTACACAGTATATTTCTCGTATACACTAGTAAGTAGTTTTAAACATGGCAAAATCGCACTAAATTTACACTGTACGAAAATTCAAGGCACGAACTACTCGACTGTCGTTTCGGGTTTTACTTCTCACTTAAGTCGAGAAGTGATTAATTATTTTTCATTATATTAGCGAACGCTTTGAATACACAAAAACAAAAGGGCTTTACACTGTATAAAATTTACTCGACTACCCAGCTGCAAATTTAATAAACAGACAAAAATGCATCTATGCTTTCGACAAACAACAAGATTTATTTTATCCGATTTCCGCGCCTTTGTATTCGCGAAAAATGAATTTCCATCAGCAAAAAGTACACCGTATAAAAAATGAGCTATACGGTAATTTAGCATGCTACTCTCGGTTCGACAAACAGATCGTTATTTTATACACTGTATAAAACTGATTGCGGTATTTGTTATATGAATTTAGACTGCATTTCGACTTCTGATTGAATGCGAGAAAAAACACAATAATATTGTTTAGTATTTTCGCCGCAAATTGAGTCGAAATTTTCGTTTTTGTTAAGAAGTATTTTCGCGGCGAAAGAATCGTGTTGAAATTGCGCGTAGTCCGGGTGCAATTTATTCGGGCGCAGGAATTCGGGTTAATAGCACCCGGAGAGTGGAACGGTAGCAGTAATTCCGATGCCATTCCTCTAAGAGCGCGCGTCGTTTGTCAAATATCTATTAGTAGTCGTCATTCGTATCATTCGTTTCGTTCGTTTCGGTTATAAATCTTTTGGCGAAAAATTTTCTTTCACTTACTTTTTGTCATTTATTTTCTTGTTTTTTTCATTTATCACTTTATGATCGTATATACAGTAGCTTTTTCGCGGCTAATACGTAGGTAACCGACAATTTGAGATGTATGATTTTTGTCTCGCTTTTATATTTATACAGTGTAATACTTTACGAGGCACTCGACAGGATTGGGTGCATTTTCCGACGTATGTGTCAAAAGCAGGCAATTATTTCGGCGATTGAATTGTTCGTCTTAAATGTCGGCTTCGAATTCAATTACACTGTAGTTTTTACAAATCATTTTGACAAAACTATCCTGTAGTTTCGAAGTCTTTTTTTTGTATTTCGTGTTTGATTTTATAATTTATTTTTCGCGTTTTATTTCGTATTTCTATTGACCATAAAATTGGAAATTTTTTCGCGAATTTTTCTGAATAAGAAAATTCCGGAATTTTTATGAATACAAAAGTTTTTTTGATTTTATGATAAAATTTTTTGATTTTTTTTCTGTATATTTATTCTTGATATTCTTCGATATTGCAGTACGTTCCGCGGGATGACAGCTTTCACGCCAGCAAGAAAGGTATGCCCGTATTGAATTTGTGCATTCTACATTTTTATATTATACAATACTCGTTTTTGTAGTCTAGCAAGCTCCTTTTTTTCTATGTGCCATACAATCTCCAGCCAAATGTAATAATGCAAATGTGCGCTCAATTCTAAGTTTGAGATTTTTTTTATATTCTGTGTATAGTTTATCGATATTCTGTGTATTATGTGTAAGAATATTCGTGTTATTCCAAAACTTAATCTTAACATAAATTTGCAAATTATTAGCAATTTTTTTGATTTAATTTCTGATTTCGACGCGAAATATGTTTAAGTATTTTGATTAAAACGTTAAAATGTTTTTATGTAAATACATAGTAATAGTAACAATATTATATTTTATTTGCTTACGTACAATGTTACAGTGTAGTTTTGTAGTCAAGAATTTTAGCATAAATTTCGAATTTTTCAAAAAGAACTGTATAAAAAATTAATCGATTCTCAAGACGTTTCGACGTTTTTCTCGAGAAAACAGTTTCGAAACAAATGTCGTTTTTATTAGTATTTAAAGTTATGCCGAAAAAAACATACATAGTATTTGCAAAATTACTACATTTATGTAAATTTCGGCTGAATTTTATTGACTAATTTCGTGCGATTAGCTTGTATAATTCGAGCATTTATTCCGAAAACCACTCAGCTGTCTAAGAAAAATGTTACTTGCTAGATTAAAAACATTTTAAGATATACTGTATGTTTTGATTGCTTCATAAATATTTAAATCAATGAATGATTTTTGTATTTTATGCAAATGTTTACTGTTGTAGAAAATGAACATGGTTGTGTAGATAGGATGAGTTAATTTGATTTTGGCAAGCAGCATGCTTAAGTTTAAATAAATGGTCGCGCGCGCCGAGTAGAACGCCATTGTGTGTTTGATTGTACAGTACAATGCAGTTCCGACTTCAAACAATAGCTGGCTTTTTGTGCACTGCTCTTCTGGTGTCTGCGAAGATGATTATACTGTGTAAGTTTAAAGCGATTAAAATGATGAATGGCATTTTCGCGAAATTAGTTTTGAAATTAATCAAAAAAGAATAATTTTTTAAAAAATATATTGCAATAAATATTTTTCTACTTTGTTTCTATAGCGATGTAAAAGAATTTTGTACATTCTATAATATTTTATTATAGAAATATACTTGTCAAAAATATAAGTTGCGAATAGAATAATAAGTTATACGAAATAATATGTTATATAATAGCGGAATAATAAATTAAAATTAATTATTATTATAGAATTAGAATGGTTTAAACATATTATTTAAATTTATCAAGACTAAAAATACTCATATATTTTCCATAATAAATATATTAACATTTAGCTAGACACATTTAGAAATTGTAATATGTATTATTCGCATTTAGATTTAATAATATACATTTTAAAAGCATTTGTTACATTAATTGACATGCTAGTATTCGCACAATCATGTTAATTTCACGCAAGAATATCAATCAAACATCCAAGTTGTACAAGACCAAAATAATCAAGTTCATTCAATTCGAAACATTGCGCATCTAAAAGCAAACATGTATAACTTATAGTGTTCAAAATAGAAAGTTTCTGAGAAAGTTTCTCATAGAAACTTTCAGAAACTTTCTCCCTATAAATTTCTCCG